>JZKD02S1428213.1:417602-428700 GCA_000966675.3 Picea glauca
CTTTGTTTATATTTTTACATATCTCTTTTTCAACTACTTGGTAGTGATAACTATCTTAGATTAATAAATTATAAATTTTTATTCATTGAAATTTTATTTTGAAGAGATTGCTTTTCTCTAAATAACAAGTAGTTTAGTTTTAATTAAAAAAAAATTACTACTATCTTCTCATAAGATATTACAAGGAGGTGGTCAACTCTAATCTATAATATCAAAAATAATTTTCAAATCACAATATTGGAGACATTAGCTTATACTTTTAAATTACTAAATAATATCTTTAATTTAATTAAAGGATTATTATTTTAAGTAATATATGTTTGATATAAATCAACTTGTAAGAATTATTTTTAAAAGTAAATATTTTCATTGTTTTGTAAATCACAATATTGGACATGATAGTCTAAGTACTAGGATGAAATACATATCAAGTTGAAAGTAAACATTTTCATTAATTTGTAAATCACAATATTGAACAAGTTCTAGGTTATACTATCTTTAGTTCAATTAAAGCACTACTACACATGACCAAATTTGACAAGATTTTTTGTTCATATTGCCACACATATCCGTTGCACTTTCCATGAAGGCAAACAATTTTTTCATGGAACATTTTTCGTCGCTATATCCATGCACTAGGTATTCGTGGAAACAATGATGAAATCAGGCCACCACATGTCATAATACTAAACATTTTATGTTAACTTTTTTTGTTCACATCATCGTAATTACGACAAACTATCGTCAGTAGACCGACTAACATACGTCGGAAAGATGGAATCCCAAATAAATATTTAACTTCTTTCGATGAATGTTCGTCGCTATAGGGACGAAAGTTTATGGAAAGAAGAAGAGATGTATACTTATTGCGATGAACATGCATCACTATATCGATGAAGGAGCATGGAAATAGAGATGAAGAAGCATGGTAGAGTAAAAAACCCACCAATGGCTTGCGACATAGATGCCATACTTGCAACGACTCCTGTAGGTTTTAAAAAAAAATGATAGTTTTCCCATACTTTCTAAGAATTCTCCCATCACATCCTTTTGTGTGGATAAGGAAACCTCGATTATGATTTTGAAACACGGTCCTATATGGGACAATAAGGGAGAATACTATAATCTAAATCACTCACTAGTCTCTAGATTTTATGGCTTATGTACATCACCGAACAATCTTCGTAAGTGGATATATACTTCTTGGGCTTCTTTTTTGATGCCATTGATTAGGATCAATATATTCTAGAGGGTTTTCCTTTCTAGGATTTATCATTGAGTTGAATTTTGCACATGTTATAGACGATGGCTTTAATTGGTTCATGTATAATGTAGGGATTTTTATAAAGCTATGCTTTCTTGAATTCAACTTACATTTGGGGTAATTTTCAAAGTTCGTAATTTGGATAAGATTTTTGAGTGTCATTCTTGAATCCAAGGGCATTAAATCTGTTGTGACCATCAATAAGACTTTGGGTACACTATTCAAAATTTGGGAGGGTCATATCCTCAACTTATGCCCAAATCTACATTTACGTAGAGTTGTGCAAAGTTATTCATGGCCAAATCGTAGTGGAGTACAAGAATTGTAGTTGGACACATTGACTAGACTATGAACATATTGGTTTTTGTTGTAGAGGACTTTTTTAGCATGGGCATGTAGCAACTTCCTCTCTGAAGGAAAAGGATTTTCAATCTAATAGGAAGAATAATAACAAATCTTATTGTTGGAAAGACTCGAAAAAGGAAAACTCAAAAAATGTCTTTTGGGTGCCATTAAAAAAATATATTATAGCCAAGCATGTGTTATTGTAAAGGACTTTAATGAATCCACAAGGGGGTGGTGGTGTAGACATGGATACAATAAATCATGAATCAAACCCTTTGTCGATATTCTCCTTACCCAACAACTCCCTCGAGGGGATGAAGAGGAGGCATGCGTTAGATAATTCAAATAAGAAAAAATAATCAATTCATTCAATATCACCAGATGATTAAAAGAAATTCACATTGTTAAACTCTCCATCAATGTCTAATTAGTGTGATGGTCAGATTGAAGATCAAAGGGAAGATGAAGAAGGAAGTTGGTTACCCTCCATCATCAAAGGTGCTTAACTCATTTTTGACATGCCAAATTGGTCTAAATGAATGTTAATAGGATATCGTATCCTTCTTTTATGATCCTCAACTAAATGAATTATACTCTTCATCGTCTCTATTCTAATATTGTAAAATATTGACAATGAACAATTATTAGTTAATATCTTAGTTAATTCTCTTACATGTCATTGGAGAACAAAAAATTTGAATTTCTAACCATGCATAGATGCTTTGATATATAAGGATAACCACATTGGTGCATGACTACTGACAATTTAAATTCATAGTTACTCTCTTAATCTCAAAGAATGAATATATGCTTTGAATTACAAGGTTCAAAGTAGTTAGTATAATGTTTCTACAATGTAGTGATGTGGCCTCTTCTTTATTTTTTATTATCAAGGAAAAGTTGTGTGCTGATAGGTTATTACAAAGATCCAACCATATGGACTAGGTGTGTAGCAAGCACATTTCTTTAGATTTAGGGGAATCAATAACTAGTTGAGATTATTTAGTCTAGACCCAGGTTAAAATCTAACAAAATTACACTATAAATCCCAAGCTAGGTGAAACAACCCACAAACTATACCTAACAAGAAACTTGGGCCTCAACCTAGAGAGAAGAAGACATCCCAAAATGGAGGTTCCTACCCTTTAGTCCAACACAAAATGGGCCATTATTGTATTAGGGAGGAAGGATAAACCTTCAACATAACCTATGAGTTGAATTTTGGATCCACTCAAGGGTACGGGGAGAGAGATCCACATAGGGAGAATGTCACATTAGGGCACAAGGTCCCATGACCATATGGAGTTGCACAAGGGGTAGAGAGCGTGTAGGTAGAGTTGGGAGTCCTATGGTCATACAACCATATGGTATCTCATGGGAATGGTTGCTTGGACGCTTTAATTCTTAGAAGGGTGGATCAGATTCTTTTGTACTTAGAGGGAGATCACTAGTTTGGTCCATTGAAGAAGAGGATCATGTGTAAGCAAAGAGGACTTGTTCCCTACTAGAGTATTTTCCTTTGAATTTTGGATATTTAATTGTATCTAGTTGGAATTTTGTGTCCTAATTGACTAGAGAGTTTGAAGGGGTTGTATAACCAAAATTTAACTCACAAGAAGAATGGTCACCATTATCTTCAAGAAATTTATTGGATTCACTTGTTCCCAGAAGGATTTGGTTGTCGATTTGTATGTGGATACCAAGACTGAGATGGTTGAGATAACTTAGGATATGTAGGTTGATGTAATTTTAAAGGAACTAGCAATAGTTTCAAAGGAAACACTACCTGGCATAGAAAATGTTTGCGGGGGGGTGGGCGTAAAATTACAGAATTCAAATGGCTTGAAATAAAATGACATGAAGGAAATAAAAATATTGTAATAACTTGCTTGAAACTACTACATGAACTTGTAAACTACTATAGAAATGATAATATCATAGAAAAGAGGGTTCTTTTCATTCCCTTGAGTGGGACCTACCCAAGGTCTCTACAATAACCCTTGGTTAAACCACGAGTTCTCGAAAGTGTGGTCTCCTTATTAAGAAATTTAACTCATGACAACAGTGTCTCCTCTACAATTTGAATTAATTATCATAATTATGAAAGTATTATTTCAAAGACAAACTATAATATACTTTACTTCATCCTATCTCCTACTTATAATAAAATATCACAACTAACCTTCAATCAATCCTTGATTGAAGGGAACTTGTCTCTAGGATCTCTAGAATAAAGGATCCTTGTTTCAAGGGACAAATTTCCCTCCTTAATTAAAATTCCCCCAATCAACAAATCAAATGAGCATCTGTCCTATTGAGTGACTTGAGTTCTTTGATTTTTTTGTACCTTATAGATTAGAGAAGGGGAATAATCCCCTTCTTCTCTCATGTGGAATTTGATGGATACCGCCCTTTTGACCTACTTGTAACAATCAATAGATAAAAACCTCAAGCATGCTTAAATTCATATAAAATAAAAATTAATCGAACGTATATCACATAAACTCATCAACTCAATTACTCATAAAATTAAATATGCATGGGGAGGTAAATGGTCCTAGAAACATGCTAAAGTAGATTTGTAGGTGAAATATCTCAACGGTTGATCAAAATATGTTTATGTGTTTATATATTATTTCACATCGACTTATAAAATTACTTGTATCTCAAAAATATATTGATAGGTCACAACCTAGCAAGACACCAAATTGATGTATGAGACCCACTTGTTTGTGGGACAGTGAATAAATTTTCTATGCATCCCACAAACATAGGGGTATAATGTATTAATTTGATGCTAGTAATGTTCTAGAAATTATGAATATCTTAACAATAATCAAAATTGTATTTTTACATTTATATGTCTCCATAAGTTCTACATTGAGTTCTATACTTTAAAAAACTCGTCAAAACCCTTACCTTATCATTTTCCTTACACCAGATACATTATCCCGTACAACTTGATAATAGTTTTCCACGAGATGCATTTCCATCACCAAGACCTACATGAATCATAAAAGAAAAATTCTTTGTATGAGTAAATAATATATAAGCAAATAAATAGGCATTTAGTTATGTAAAATACTCTAGAAAAAGCATAAGTGGTTGCATACCTTAATGAGCTTCTCTTTGTTTCGAGAATAGGTTATTCTGTACTTAACAGGGCCAACCACATGAAGGTGGAAATCTCATATGCCCCCACCCTCACATCTCTCTCAATTCCCCATACACAACAAATGATTTTGTTTATATAGAAAACATATAGACATTCATGCATAACTAGGATAGTCATCAAAACATATGAACATATAAACTTGTAAGCATAATGTGGTAATTAATATAAACAATGTTTCATACTAGCAACATCAATAAACATCCAAATACAAGTCATGAATTTATACATCTAGTTTTTCTTTGATTTATGTTTTTTTACATTCATAAAATTGGCGATTGGAGTATCATAATCATCCTTTGACATTGTATTTCCTGCTCCTTGTCCTTCTATTCTTTTTGTTTCCATGGTACCATGTACCATACTTTTGGTATTGAGAAGGGCATGGAGGAAGTTGTGCAGGGGTGTGAACTGCAACAATGAAAATGATCATATCGATATGTTGAAATACAATTGAAATAACTATTTCATTATTTTGATTAACATTACAATATTGCTCCTTACTTGTCTTTGTAGTTGTGACAGATGGTTCATTAATTTCTTTTACACTTGGTTCCTCTTACATTTTACCCTCCTAGGATACATGCTCTTCCATTTAAAGAAGATAATATATAAGTATAAGTAAGGAAATAAATATCTACAACCACACTAAATATTTCTAATTCTAAGCATGCATGCCGGAATGGGTACTCTTCTCCCTACTATCATTGGACATGTGATCCATAGTATGAAGTGGTGTCTGTTGAATACCGCTAGATTCACTGTTGTGGTTGCACTGTTTCTTGAAAACAAATGTGAATACTTAGTTAAGGGTGATATAATAAAATATTAATAGACTTTACAGGCATGCTAATGTGGTTTCCTTATTCATTTTATTTACCTGCATGGTTGGGGTTATTGGCTTCTGCCCCAAGATTCTCTTATATTCAATCACACTTTTAAAACCATGCTTTTAACCAAGCTTTAGGTTCTCCTCGGTGGCAATAGTGTCAAAGGTATATAACTGAAATGCATAACACCATTAAAATTACCAATAACAAAAACATAGATTTGTTCATTACTGTTAAATAAATATTCACCACAGTTAATCATTTAATTCTTACGATTGGGAATTTTAGTTTTCCATAGCCACCCTAGGCTAGTTTATGCTGCCCATACTTTTCCATTCTAGTCTTGGTTTCTTTGGAGGTGTTAGGTAGTCTATATATGGAATTTTTTTAAAAAATTAGGTATCAGAATTGTTACTTAAAACAAGAAAGAAAAAAATAAATGAGCATATTTTACTAAGAAGATGGCATGTGTTGTACCTTCCTTTACCAGGTCGTGGATGTCTTCCTTGTTTTTTAAACAAGTTCTCCTTTACATCCTCTATCAGGGCCTTCCACTATTTCTACGAAACCATGGGAGGGTGCTCATACTTGAGGTCCAATTGCAATTTCTCCCTATATTAGGCCCTGGTATATTTTAAATTCTTGTCGACTAACTTTCTCACCACTTTCTTGTTGAACGTATTGTTGAACAATTTTACCATGTGGCCTATCAATTCATCTTTGTTTTATCTATCTTGGCCATTCCACCGTGTGTGAATAGTGGGGCCAAACAACTCCAATGCTTTATCATTCAATTTTATGTAGAAAACATTATTTCCTGTAGAAACGTGTTATCCATTAATTTATAATAATCTCAACAAATGTCCATTTCAAGTTCATGATAAAAATGAATCAATTAATTAAAAAGTATCTGCAATCTTCTAAATCTTGATAGAAACACATGCGTCATCTACCAGAAATGTGAGATCTAGTGATATGGTTCTTTTAATTCGTCTTTATCCATGAATAGCTTCCTCTCCATCTATAGTACGCTCATCTCCAGAGTCATGTGGAGTCTCAGGCTCCGGCTCATCATGCACTGATGTTTCATGCCGATCAACATCAATGCGCTCATAAATGGATTCGAGGGGAACCTCACGAGGGTCAAAAATTCTCACTTGTACTTTGCTATGTCAAATTTTTTGCTGCATTGGACCATCACTGCTACCTATAGTATTTACAGGATGGGCAGGTTCCCGAGCCATGAGGTTTAAAAACTCCTACAAATGGAAAAAATTACATTATCATATCATATAGAAATTGTAAAACAAAAAAACAGATATGAAGTTGTCATAGATGATAAAAATATGTGAAGATGTCACTTACCCCAAAATTAGTTATTAGATTTTGCAGCTCTGCAATTCTTTCCCTGTCCTCCCGTGTCAGGGTTGTTTTTGCGAAACAAACGTAGATATTCTATGTTTTCCTTCTCCAAGGCCTTCGTGACAGTTGCTAATGGGTCAATCGAATAAAATATTTCGTCCTCAAGGTCCTCATCGTCCAAATTGACTGTAGTGGACTAAAAAAATCAAACAATAAATGAAATTAAAATAATCTTAACATCAAAAATTTTTAGATATTGTAATCAAATTTATTTATTATTAAGCACTAATAGATACTTGATGTTGTTGTGCGAATATTGACTTCCCATGATCATCCCGCTCTGATCTACTACGAGTGGGTGCCTTACCATGATGATCATTCCACAATACATTAATGAATAAAATTAATGAGATGAACTTTAACATTTGAGAAATTTAGTTATTGTAGTCATAACTTATTACTATATTTAGCATTTACATGTTGAGGCACAACGAGTGCCTTTGCACGGTCACCCTGGATAGATGTAGCGAATGATTTTCCACGGTCACCTTGGATAGATGCAGCAGATGATTTTCTACGGTCACCCTGGACAGATGTTGACACAATAAATCAATCAACAAAATTTATGAAATTCACCTGTAACATTAAAGAAATGAAATATTGCAGTAATATGAGAAAATAAATAATGAAATTTCAGAAATTTAGTTCTTGTAGTCATTAATTGTTACTATATTTAACATTTACCTGATGAGGCACAGTGGGTGCATTTCCATGGTCACCCTCGACAGATGTAGCGGGTGATTTTCCATGGTCACCCTAGACAGATGTTGACACAATAAATCAATCAACAAAATTTATGAAATTCACGTGTAACATTAAAAAGATGAAATATTGCAGTAATATCAAAAAATAAATAATGAAATTTAGAAATTTAGTTTTTGTAGTCATAAGTTGTTACTATATTTAATATTTACCTGCCGAGGCACACCGGGTGCATTTCCACATTCACCCTAGACAAATGTGGCATGTGATTTACCCTGGACAAATGTTGACACAATAAATTAATCAACAAGTGTTATGAAAGTAATTGTAACATTAAAAAAATGAAATATTGCAGTAATATCAGAAAATAAATAATGAAAATTGAAATATATGCAGTAAACAATTGAAATTTGCAGCGATAAATTATAACAATGATTTATCAAAGGTTGAGTTGAATGGCATGTAAGATATTTACCCCCATAGCCACACCCCTCCATCTATTCAATTTAAGTTGCAATCGATCAACAACTCTTCACCTGAAACTATTGTTTTTGTTGCACATACAAATATACAATTTCCTTCACGTCCCTCAAATATGCAATTTTGTTTCTTAGTTATTGCCACTAGTTGTGTACTATTTATAAATCCAGTAATGTTTCGAGAAGCTTTTGGCCTTCCATCAATATACATAGTTTCCCCATTATTTTGATTGTTATCTACTAGTTGTATATAATTTGCAGAAACTTTGTATCTCTACATACTTTGCGTATATCAGACCAACATCAACCAGTGATTGTATTTCTATAATGGTCTAACATACTCCATCAATTCATTTACAGTGCCATAACCGACCTTTATGCCATCCATGGAAAATAACCCCAATCCATGTAAGGACGAAGGAGCAATGAGATACATCCTCCCACTAATGAATAAATCTGTGTCCACTTCAGGTAGCTGCTTAGGTTCCCATCGTTGCACTAGATGTCTATACCTCAAGGGAAAATAAATTCCACCTATGATCTCAACATCATAATTACATGACCCTTCATTTGCAATAAAAAAATTCATTCGTATACGAAATATTTTCCTTACCTTTTCAGATCTAGTAGATCTAGAACTGATAGATCTAGTATAACACGTCTCACTTTCAACCTCTTTGAGTATATATTGATAATCACTCAAGAAATATAGATCTTATAGATACCTATTTGGTGTTACCTACACTCGTTAAAACCAGAAGTTAAGTTATCATGCGAATACAAGTTTGTGGTACCAACACTTGAAAAAATGAGAAGATAAGTTAGCGAGCAAATATTTAGGGAACCCATGTTTTCCTTGGAGAATATACTTGATTCTATTGTATGTAAAAAACTTATTGGGGTCCTTGTTTATTTGATTCATATCATACTTGGCATCCCATTATTTTAATCTTCATATGCTTTGGGGTGTGAGTCTTCTCTTTTATAGAATGACATTAAAGTCCCAAGATTAGAGGTGTATGAAATTTGTTAGGATAGAAAGAGGCATTAACGTCCCAACATTAGGCTTGGGAATTGATGTAGATAGGGTGATGAAGGAAATGCAGCCTTAGAGAGGATATTTAGGGTCTATGATACTAAAAAGGCTTATTGGATGACACTTTTATTGATGATACTAAAAATGCTTAGTGGATACTCAACAAGATAGATTCTTTAGAATTAATGAATGGTATCCCAAGGGTGTTAATGCCTCATCTAAATATGGGTCAAGTGACATGGTTCAATGGCAAGGAAAGATAGAAGTTATATGACAAAGTAAAAGTGTCCTTGCAAGAAGTATAAGTGCCAATACAAGTTGAAGGAAAGGACAAACTCTTATATGAAACAATAGATGCTTGCACGATTCAAGATAGGTACATTAATAATGGTGCATGAGAAACAATCATATAACAACAAAGACAATGGTATATTTCAAGTACAAAGACTGTCAATATGTAAATTAAGACAATTGGCTTCTTCATAACTTCAGGGTCTTCACTCTTCTTACGACATCCGTTTGTACCTCTTATTTTCATACACCTTTGTATAATCAAGTGAATGAGAGGTGTGTGAAATTTGTTTGGATAGAAAGAGGCATTAAAGTCCAAACATTAGGCTTGGGAATTGATGTAGATATGGTGATGAAGGAAATGTAGACTTAGCAAGGATATTTAGCCTAAGAGAATATCTATTAGGAAAAATATTTCTTCGAGACAAAATTTTCATAGTTACATCAAATTACAAGCCATACTAAAGTCGCCCCTTTCTCATGTAAATTTACCAATCATAGATATGCATGGAGGGACACAACGAGATTCACATATAGGTTTTCCAGTCAATCCAAAAACAAGATTGGACGTCATCCCGGTTCGTCTATATTTCCGTGAAACTATTCCTCAAGCGAGGCAGTCGATAAGTCACCGAAAGATTCGTGTGAATAATGAAATGGATAACATAACTTGTTCTAAAGTGTCCCTCATGGCAAACCCAAAATATTATAAAAAGAGCCTTTGGAATAGACTTCCATCAGGTCTTTTGGAGAAGATATATAGTTTGAGATCAAAGGGATCTTGATCTACCTGGTTGGGCAGACCCGATAATTTAAAAATGGGATTTAGAAACTGTGTTCGGTTGGGGGAAGGATTTGTGTAAGCCCCAAACATGAAGGACAATATGGCATAGCTTGGTGGGCACTTAGAAAAGTATTTCTATTACCTTTATATTCCTACTTTATGAATTTCTATTGGACAACTACGTTGGTTGGATCATCGAAACTACCTTCTTGAATTGATGAATCCTAGCAGAGCAGAGATTGGATAAGACAAAATTGTGGTGATATGGGACTATTGGGAAATCACAAAGATTATAGATATACTCTATGAATACATGTATCTGTTCATGTAGAGTTTCAAGAAAATGAAATGGAATTAGGGGAAATGAAGATCGAACTGGAGCCCAATGCAAGGCCAAGTAATAAATGACCATATAACACTACAAGTAATGGGTCAAGAAAGAAATAGATAAGATGCTATCAGAAAGGTTGACTTCCCTATCAATGAGTTGAGTTGGATCACTATGATTGTCAGACAAGGAAAAAATATAAGTGGCATTTGTGTGTGTGTTACTTTCCATGTACTCATTGAAGCCTGTGTACATGGCCCTTTCCCAACTTCAATTAGAGATGAAACATCTAAGAAGGTCATTGAAAATGAGGCATACTCATTCATATATGGTTTCTTTGGTTATCACAATATTCAAATTACAAAGAAAAAAATAATTAAAAAAAATACATATGTGACCGAATGGGGGTCATGTGCATATAATGCTATGCCCTTCAACTGGAATA
>JZKD02S1428213.1:438344-459059 GCA_000966675.3 Picea glauca
GCCTCTATCTCATGTAAAGTTTGAACACTTTCAAGATAAGCTTGGTATTGTCCGAAAGGACCTTCCCTGAAAGGGGGAGTAGATGTATTCCTTGCTTCTGACCTCGCTGTTAGACATAAAGCAAGATGAGTCATGATTTTGACCTCGCTGTTAGACGTAAAGCATGACGTTGTGTGATCCTTGCTTATGACCTCGCTGTTAGACGTAAACCAAGATGAGTCATGCTTCTAACCTCACTGTTAGACATAAATCATGACGCTATGTGATCCTTGCTTCTGACCTCATTGTTAGACGTAAAGCAAGATGAGTTATGCTTCTGACCTAGTTGTTAGACGTAAAGCATAATGTTGCTGGTTCCTTGCTTCTGACCTAGTTGTTAGATGTAAAGCAAGATGATTCATGCTTCTGACCTTGTTGTTAGACGTAAAGCATGACGCTGTGTGTTCCTTGCTTCTGACCTCGTTGTTAGACGTAAAGCAAGATGAGTTATGCTTCTAAACTAGTTGTTAGACATAAAGCATAACGCCGATGATTCCTCACTTCTGACCTTGTTGTTAGACGTAAAGTGAGATGTTGATGTTCCTTGCCTCTGACCTCGTTGTTAGACGTAAAGCAATATGAGTCATGCTTCTGACCTAGTTGTTAGACATAAATCATGACGCTATGATTCCTCACTTCTGACCTAGTTGTTAGATGTAAAGTGAGATGATGATATTACTTGCTTCTGACCTAGTTGTTAGACGTAAAGCAAGATGTGAATGACACTGAGCTGTGATGTTAAGCTAGTGTAGTACTGTGATGTGAAAACCTAGTGCTGTGATGAGGTATCATTTTTACTGATACATGTTTGATGCATATGATGATAGCATTCTTTTGAGAATGATGATGCTGCTGATGAAGAAAAATTTCCATGACTCGTAAATGTGCTAGACAATTGTTCAAGATGATATTGACGATACTGTCCTCGAGATGCCACCGATGATGCAAAACGCTCTCACCTGATGCTGATGACGAATACCCTTCTTGTTAAGGGGGAGTGTTGAAATAATGTAACTACGAAGAGCATTCTTATTATTGGATTAAATCCCCATTATGGATTAATCACGTTATTATTATTATTATTATTATTAGATTAATCCCCATTGAGGATTAATCATGTCGGTAATTGTATAAGGACCAAATCCCCTTTTGCGAATTAGTCATCGGACAATTACAATGTGCAGAATAAGAAGTCGGCCCCAGCAGTTATAATGAAAGGGCCAGAATTAATTAAAGGTGGGTTTACCCACCCAGAGTGAGAGGTCGGCCCTGCCAGATTGTGACTCTTCACACGTGCCAAATTGATATAAATAAGAGGCTAGCGCCTCACTTCTAAGACACACTTCACTTGATCATTCTCTTATGAGGCAAGCTACAATTACAAGTTGGTGAGAGGAGAAGAAGGGTGGGGCATCTATTGAGGAGGAATTTTCTGTATTGGTTTGAGTTATCTCTTGAACATTGTATAAGCTATTTATGATAAGGAAGTTTTGTTGGGTTTTCTTCCCCTATAGGGTTTCCCAGGATAAATGTTGTGTCTCTTGTGGATGTCTATTTCTCAGTGATCTTGTTCTTATTATGCTCTTATCTTATGAAATGCAAAGAACTATAATAATGGCATAAACATTAACACTTAGGAAGTTAAAATCAATTTCCCCTCTTTGCTTTCATTTTTTGCCACATGGATGGTCTGTTTTGACTCACAATATAAGTTGGGAATCATTTTTAATCACATTTAACTTGCATTGGGACTAGAAGTTGAATAATAATCACTTAGTATGCTCTTCTCTCACGCCTCCAAGTGATCTTGAGAATCAGAAAAAGATTGTGAAATGATTCCATCTCCCTTAAGAACATTAAAACCTTTAGGGGAGGACAACAACCCTTCTTGGGACTCCTCTTAGTTTAATTTTTCAAACACATCTTAATATTGTAATGGGCCCATACATGCCCATATGCTACAAAGATAGGATAGTGTTGAAATTTTCTTTCTTAGATCAAATCACTAGGGAAGTTTAAAGGTTTTGTAACAGGCCCATACATGCCCACATGATCAATCTAGGATAGTTTCAAAGATTTTCTTAGATTACATCACAATAGGGAGTTAAAGTGATAGTAATGGACCCACATGTCCACATGCTATCTTCCTAGGGACTTTTGAATTACGCAAGGTTGTACCAAAGGCACTTAGTTAATTAGGTAATGAAACACTTGTAAGGACCAAGTGAAGTCCACATGCAGGAAGGTGACATCTAATTCACTAAAAATTAGCACACTTTCACTCACACACAAAAGTCACTTATCACTCACATAGCTTCTTCTTGAAACGTGGAGGTCAAAGTAAGTTTCCTCCAAAGGGATTCCGAAAACACCCCACCCTTTTCTTGACAAAACTATCCACTCCCATTTTAATCAACGAGGTTGGTTTACACCCCTAACCTCCCAAAACAACAACACCTAAAATATTTCTAAAACTCACTAATTTTTCCTCCACGGGAGGTGCCAAAAGGAATTTTTTAGCCTAGGTAGGATTTCGGGGATAGGCATCCAAATAACTCCCTGTTATTTGGTTCTCACATTGTCAAAACCATAGAAGTTGTCAAATAGGGAACTGAAAATCCTCCAAGTCAAGTGTTCCTAACACCATAAGGCAGGGAAATACCCATGAAGGGTTGAAGGCCAAGGTCCGGATGTTCTGTGTATCCCCCCTTGAGGCACCCACCTCTTGGATGGAATCCATCCCATGACCCATTTCTTAGGCCAAAAATCTAAATGTCACACTTTGACCGAGGTACCCAGTGACCAAATTTTAGGACATCTACCCAGGTGGAAATTATGGGTTGCAATTGCACCTTGATTGGATTTTGTGTGGCTATTGGGAAATATCACCAGCTCTTTCAGGATATGCCCCCTTCACCCCTCATTATAACAAATTATTTCATCCTTCACTAGTTTCTCTTCCAGTGACATCAGACCCCACTGTTGAGTACTATTGGAAGGTACAATGTTATTTGAGAGGAAGGACGTTATGTATTCTAGGACACGAGCATTTTCTTTCTTTTGATTGCCCACACGGACAAAACCCACTTACCCACATATATGCTTCTTTTTCAAAATTTTTTTATGTATGATGCACCTCTGATTACAGTTTGATTTGGATATATATAGTGTGTAACATTCAATGCAAAGGCTCTTGTTTCTATATTACTCTCACCACTATTTGCACACATTCATGTAGCTAGTCAGACATCATAGGGGACCCACATAAACCCCTTCATTCACGATGCTTGCTAAACCTCCCTCCTATCTTAGGGGGAGTGTCTGGTCTTTCCCATTCATTGGCACCTCCTTCACACACTCCTGTGAGTGCTACTATTTTAGGATCAGCTTTTATTGGTTCTACATTACTTGGGTCCACTTCCCAAGGTAATTCGTTCACTATCTCTCCTTTACATAGAAGTGGATGATCAACTTCCTCTCAAGGAGGAAGCACCAACCCACCTAGCCCCCCTCAAGGGTCAGGTTCACAAAACACTCACACCATGGCTGGAGCTAATCCTCCCCCCCCAACTGTAGATGCCATATTTGGCCTCTCTTAACATACTGGATCTCAGAAAACTCACCAATGATCCTATATTGCATGCTCCCAGATGGCCTGCAATGCCCACCAAACTACCTTCGGACATACCAAAGTTTGAAGGAAAGACAAGCGATGAACCTGCCAACCATGTCATGACCTTTCACCTATGGTGCTCTTCGAATAGCATTATGGATGATTCCATTATAATGTGATTATTTCAATGCACATTCACTGGCCCATCAGCCAAATGGTATGTAGAAGAAAAATCAGGGTCCCACGCAACTTTTGAGTCCTTGGCCAAAGCATTCTTGACCTTCTTCCAATTACCAATCTACCACAACAATGGTATAGAAGTACTTTCTAATTTCAAACAAACCTCAGCCACACATATCGCTGACCATATTCATGAGTGGCATAGGCAATGTAGTTTGTGCAAAGAAGAAACCACCAAGCAACAATGTCTCAACTGGTTTATTAGATCACTTGTCTCTCTCCTCGGTAAGGATGTAGCTTCCACCTTCCCTCAATCTGAAGAGGAAGCCATCAGTAAGGCCCAATAATATGACCTCATCTATGCACAGTCAGGGTACTTATACACTGTACTTCCTCATCTTCCAAAACCTATGCCATTTGGCCAAGACAAACCTGGGATGTCTCACTCAGCAGACGGACTGATTGGTTTCACCACTAACCATGGTTCAAAACCCCGACCACCACCGATGTATGGAACACCTCAATACCTGCCGACATACGAGAGAACTTCGTATTACCCCCCACCCCCTTATCAACAATCATACCCTGTTGCTATACCTCCACCCATCAGTGGACCACCTCCGACACCCCCCATACATCCACCTATTCAAACGAACTCTGGTACCCCCTCCACCTCAGCTTATAATACTAGCAAAAGAACTCTTCCTTCCTATGTACCTTATGAATCATTACCACCACAGAATCCGTACTTCTCATTTCATGGTCCTCCATAACCCATGGATCCTCCACATCCTCATGTGGGGGTGAATTTTGTTCAACCCTCTGTCGTTCAGCAATACCAAAATTTTGAATAGCTGAATATGGTCAATCCAACCCATCCATCAAGCAATGCCAAAAATAAAGGCTGAAATAGGAACAACAACAACCCATGTCAAGGTGGGAATCAACCCCAGCAGAACCAATCCACTGGTGGCAACCAGAACCAAGGGAATCAAAACCCCCAGGGGGGAAATAATAATAAGCGCCAAGGGAGAAATAACAATAATGTTAAAACCAACTTCCCTTGTGCCCGTTGTGGTGATTTCAGCCATTACACTCATCATTGCCCCCAAATCATTGATTTCAAATGGTTGAAAGACTCTTATAGTCTTCCCCATCGTCCAGCACCACCTACCCCTCAGCAGGCACCACAACAATACATGCAACAACCCCCTCCTGTCGCGCTGCAGAATCCTATTCCACATCAAGGCATAATAAACACCCAACAGGACACACAACATCCCCCACCTCAGGTGGGACAATACCTCAACCCCAACAATCCTGCAGATCGCATAATTCTCCTCACTAGTGAGGAAGAAATCCTTTCGCAAACACGTAATCGTCAGTATCATGCACCCGCTGAGTCTCCTCCCATCCCTCCAGAGAAAAACCCTACACTGACGGGACCCACGTTGGTGATTCCTCACCCTACCATCGAGCCACCTCTTCACATCCCTCGCATCCCATTATGCAGAAATCTCCACAACCAACAGGCTAGGGCAGCTCATAACTATAGTTTGGTATATGACTTAGCACAATCCCCGGCAGCCATGTCAGTTTTGGAAGTCCTCCAGACTTGTCCCACTTAGCGGAAATCATTACTTTCCTCCTTGGGGGAAGTCGACCCCGCAGATACCCGACTCATTACCTTTGATCTTGACAGCAGAGAACCTCACCTTCCCGCCTTGATCGCTTTTCAAATACCAGTAAAAATACGAAACATCATAGTTCATCGGTGTATCATCGATGAAGGTGCATCTACATGCATTATGTCCAAAACCGTATGGCAGAAGCTTGGTTCCCCCAAACTGATACCCTCTACCATCACCTTATGAGCTTATGACAGATGACCATCATCTCCTGAAGGGCTCTTCCAAAATGTCCCCATCGAACTCAGGGGCAAGACTATTCTCATCGACATTGAAGTTCTCGACACCCCACTCAATTATAATATCCTATTCATTCGTAGATACATGTACACTATGAAGGCAGTGGCATCTTCCATCTTTCAGACAATGGTGTTCCCTCACAATGGGAAGATTGTTACTATTGACCAAGTCTCACATTATGAGCCTGATCCATCTGCCAACATCAATAACATTCTTCCTCTCATCCACACAAGCCATGATGCATACCCACTCATCGAGATGGGTCCTAGAATTTTCAAAGATCCATCATTGTTAGGAACTTACCATGGAGCACCACCACTCCTTCATCCTTCCAATCAAGTATGCATCATATCATCTAACGAAACTCAAAAAGAGGATACCCTTCCTCCTACCGAGGCTTCTATTATATCTGATGTCCCACTCGTCGCAACACTCCCCCCTCAAGAACCTCCTGCACACTCGTCGACCCCACCAGTCCATGATTCCACCTCTCCCCAAGGACATATCCCAGTTTGGGAGATAGTTCCCCAAGCCATCACCCAAATTCCCTTCTCTTACCCTCCACCAAGCATCGAAGCTTTTCAGGTAGCCGCAATTATCACCCTACCTAATATGGTGTTAGCAATCCCAGTTTGATATTTACACCCACCAGAGATGGTCCCTCGACCATCCCTACCCCCAAAAAAAGAAGGAATCCCCATGACGAGTCCCATACTTACTCCCACCACACCACCACTCACTAACCCCCCTACCACAACTGGGGGCAGGAGAAAGAAAAAGGAGCCCACAACTCCACTTCCTCCATGCATCCAAACTCCTTGTGCACTATGTGAGAAAGAGGGACACCAAACCAACAACTGCCCATCTCTACCTGAGTTACGGAATTTGATTCCACTCAATCACACTCCCCCAACACTTGCCACTATAGCCAGTCCTGCCACTACCACCCCCCATTCTAGTAGTAAAGGGTTGCGGAACAAATTCGCTTGTGCTGTATGTTTAGAATATGGCCATTATACCCACCATTGTCCAGCACTGGCACACTTTCAGCAGACATTAGCTGCAATAGGCTAGAGCTTCCAGAGCAACCCCAGTCCTGCTACATCCTCCTCAACAAATATCACTGACATCCATTATTTCACCACTTCAGTCAACGAACACATGAGACTTCCTTGCTCTCTCTGTGACTCATTATCTCATTTTACATAAAAATGTCCTATGATCCTTGAATACAGGAAATGCCAATTGACCCTACTTCCATGTCCTGCAGAGTCGATAATTGACATAACTTCATCACTAGAGGATCTTCATGTCATTTATCCCGAACTCGAGGCCCTTCCAATGCCTCCCTAGTTCTTAGACAACTTATCCAAGGATTCACCCCCCAATCCCCCCTACTTTCCTGCTCATTCCCCTACGGACGCTTTACACCCAACTACCATGGGTACTCCTCAGTACTTCAATATCTGGTTTATGTCAAGAGAACCCTCACCATCTCCTAGCGTTGTTCCCCCTGTTTCTTCCTCATAAGGGGGCAACCACACAACACCAGTCATCGATATCACTCCTCATGACCCCTTGTATTCCCGTCACTTCCAATGCGACGAAGAAATACTCGAAGAGTTACACCACCCAAACTTCCCCTAGGATACGCTACACCACCGCACACTCTTCTTTCCGTAGGAACCCTCCATGCCTCCTAACCAACACCCCATTTACACGGTCAAAACCAAGGATTTTATCCCATCAGGGCCTATCGACTGGTTCAAAAACCCGATTCTTGCACCTGATTCTTTTGAAGAAGGCAACATGGCCAACATTTCCCCAACCATTAAAATCAACATTTCCATGAAAAATCGCATCGTGGAAGAAATCACTATTGGAGCTGCCTGCACTCCTCAAGAAATCACCGCATATAACGCCTTCTTCCAAGAGTATCGTGAGTTTTTTGCCTTGTCATACATGGAAATGCCTAGCCTTGATCCCTCTATCGTCGAACATTGCATCGACACCTGGCCCGACATTACACCAGTTCGTCAAAAACAAAAACCGCTACACCCATCCAAATCCACAGCCATCAAAGACGAAATTGACAAATTACGCGCTGTCGAGTTCATTTACCCCATCGCCTATACCTCATGGGTTTCCAACCCTGTACCCATTAAAAAAAAATAGGGCACTATCCGCGTTTGCACAAACTTTCACAATCTCAATCATGCATGTCCCAAAGACAACTTTCCAATGACTTTCATCGATCAAATTATCGATGACTACACAGGCCACAAGTCTCTATCCTTTATGGACAGATTCTCTGGTTATAATCAAATTCAAATTCAACCTGCCGATTAGTATAAAATCACATTCACTACCCCTTGGGGTAATTTTGCATATCGTGTCATGCCTTTTGGTTTAAATAATGATGGAGCAACTTTCCAGTGGGCTATGACATACATCTTTCACAATCTGGCTCATATCATCCTCTCCTACTTGGACAACCTCACAGCTTGATCCAAGAAACACACCCAACATCTTGATGATTTACGAATCATATTTCAACGGTGTCATCAGTACAATATCCACTTGAATCCACTCAAGTGTGTGTTTTGTGTCACTGCAGGATGCCTCCTCAGCTTTATCATTTCCCAAAGTGGTATTACCGTGGACCCCCTCAAAGTCCAAGCTATCACCGAAATTCCACCTCCCCAGAATTTACATCAACTTCAGAGCCTACAAGGTAAAGCTAACTTTCTACAGTGATTTGTCGCAGAATACGCCATATGCGCACATGGTTTTCTTCGCTTACTACGTCACAACATCCCATTTCACTGGGACGACCATGCCCAACAGTCATTTGACGATCTTAAAACACCACTCTCGAATGCACCTTTAATTAGTGCATGTGACTACAATCATGACTATATCCTCCACGTATCAGCATCAGCTGTATCAGTAGCAGGAGTTCTCGTCTAGCTAGGTGATGAAAATCGTGAGCATGTCATTTATTATGTTAGTAAAAACCTCTCAGGGCCACCCTTGAAGTATAAACACAAAGAGAAACTTACTCTAGTAGTCATCCTCACAATCTTGAAACTGCGCCACTACATTCTGCTTCATACGACAAAGGTCGTCGTAGATTCCAACCCTATGTAGTACTTGCTCAGTCATCAGCAAATTAATGACAAATTTTCTCGATGGATCATTAGCCTTCAGGAGTACGACATCAAGATCTCAACACCTAAGAGTAGGAAGGCCCTTTTTCTCACCGAACTTGTCATGGCCCTCCCCTCTAACACCACCATTACCCCCGTCAACATCGACTTTCTCAACGAACACCTCTTTTACATCACTTCGGATGATCCTTGGTACGACGACCTCCTCATCTACCTACGAACTCAAAAGTTTGGTAACCACCTATCATGAGATGATCATCTTCGTATTGGCCATCAGGTCCCCTGCTACCTCCTCATAGGAGACATCCTATATCGGCAGGGAGTCGACACCATTCTTTGTTGATGCCTGACTATTGATGAGGCCGATAGAGTCTTAAATGACTGCCACAGTGGCGCATGTGGGGACCATCTTTTGGGCATATGCACTGCTCAAAAGATTATCCGAGCTGGTTACTTTTTTCCTACCTTGTTTCATGATTGCATTCATGTCGTGAAACGATGTGAGCAATGTTAGTTCTATGCCAATAAAGCCCAAGCTCCCCCCGCTCTTCTTCATCCCGTCATCACTGTCAGCCCTTTTTGTAAATGGGGCATCGACTTCATGACTTGTAATCCCCCCTCCAGCAATAGTCACAAATACATTGTTGTCACGGTCGATTACTTCACCAAATGGGCAGAGGCTATGCCCACCTTCAACAACACCACTGACACCGCAGTGCATTTTTTATTTAACCACATCATATCCCACTTTGAAGTAGAAATCCAACTCGTTTCCGATCATGGAAAACACTTCGAGAATGAGATCTTCGTCGAACTCTCATCTCAGTTAGGATTCTCTCACGAGTTCGCCTCACCATATTACTCTCATTCTAACGGAAAAGTTGAAGCAGTTAACAAGGTCCTCAAAACCAAGTTACAGCGCACGGTTAATAAACATAAAACCAATTGGCATCATATATTATTTTCTGGACTATGGGCTTACCGTACGGATGTGAAAACATCTACTGGTTTCACACCATTTCATCTAGTCCATGGGGTTGAGGCCACTCTTCCCATCGAGTGCAAAATTCCCACCTTACGCACTGCAATTGAGCTATTACCCGACACTACTCCAATGGAGCAACGCTTGCTGAACTTAGAGTCTTTGGATGAATATCGTCAATCTTCATTACAGAACAATGAGGGAGCTAAAAAATGATCCATGGCTACCTTTGATCGACATGTTAACCTTCGCTCATTTCCCGAAGACGACCTCGTCCTGGCTTACGATATCTCTCATGATACCTTTGGCCATGACAAATTCGAGTCACTCTAGCATGGCCCATACATTATCCAACATTGCCTCACCAAGGGTACATACATACTAGCTTCCCCCGAAGGCCTCTCTCTCAAAGAACCCGTCAAGGGGTTGTATCTAAGTAAATTTTACGCTTAAACGTAGTCATTCTACTTTAGGTTATTTCTTTTATAGCGTTTTTAATATTTTTCCCTCCCTCACGTCTAAACTATCCTTTGTGCTATTGACAGATGCTTCCTCCACTAGCCTACCACATTGGTTACACCGACGACGCTATAAGTTGGACACAAAATCTCACTTCGACCGCTTGGGCTCTCTACACCCCCTCACATGAAATGCTCCATTCAAGCGGCATATGTTTGGGTTCAGCAACCAACAACCAAGACGAATACACTGTCATCATCGGCCTCCTGGATGATGCCAAACATCATGGTATTCGTCACCTTAGTGTCTTTCTTGACTCTCAACTAGTCATACTCCAGCTCAACAATGTGTACCGTGTCCGTGATCCTTGCCTCTTTCGAAAATACCTGCAGTTTAGACTTTTATCTCAACATTTTGATTCCATTACATTTACACATATTCCAAGACAATTGAATGAAATTACGGATAACCTAACTAATATTGTGTTAGACTAGCATATATCACATCAAGCTACCTCTACACATACATAAACATATAACACAAACTGTCATCACATATACAGATTAGACATCATCAATACATTAACAAAACACATGTAAACACCACATAGATCTCAAAATGTATACTCATGTATATCTCGAAAGGTCCACAGTGACATCCAAATGTTTACATACAAAAATACAAATATCCGCAGGCTAATGAAGCACCTCAGTACAAAATGGGCTCACCAGCCTATATACAAAATATATATATACATCAATACATAGAGCACCACTCATGGTGCCACTAGAGCACCACCGCCCGCTCCTCCCTTGGGTGGTGGTGGCCCACCATCACCTTCTCCTCCCTCAGGCGGTGGTGTCCCACTCCCTACCGGTTCCTCCTGCCCCGATGGCAGTCGTCCGATCATCGCAGCACCAGCCACTGTTGCTCGTCATACTACAGCCCGCCAGGGCGGTAGAACCCCCGCACACTACTCCAGGATACCCTCATCTTGGATGCAAGACCATATGCCCTCAGGAACATCCTATAACATCGCCTCCAGATGACAGTGTATGTCCTCAAAATCCACTCCGACAGCTGCCAGAGGAGCATGTGATGGCCCAGCGCCAGGGTCATCAAACCGACATCTCCTCGCTTCCCTCTTTGGCTTAGCTGGTCGCACCGCAGTGTCCTCACACCGACGTCTCTCTCCCTGCGGCAGTCTCTCCAGCTCTTGACGAGCTGACGCTCTCTGCAACTCCACCTCGCACCCACAAGGTGCCACATATCCACATACAAACAAACAACAGATAGAATCAACATCTATATCATATACATATGGCATGCTATCTCAAAAAAACAAAAACAGATATATCAACATCATCAACATACCTCGCCGATCAAACACCTCCCCTGGAGGTAGCACCATGTCCGGATCCTCCTAGAATTCAACCCCCGCATAGGGGTACTGCAAGATCACCTGCGGCATCTGCCGCCATACCTATGCCACCTTTACAGTGAAGAAGTGGCCACCCTCGCCATCACCATGGTGAAGCAACACAGTCAACCACCGCCTCAGCTATGGCTCTCACGCCCCAAGCACACCCAATAGAATCCTAGGGCGCAACATCGGCACCCTCTCTAGAAACTAGGCCACCAGGATGGACCCAAAGGCAAACTCTCTCGTATCCATGGACCGACAGTGGTATAGCTGCCCCACCATCCTGGAATGTAGTGTAAGCCCCCAGGCAAAATGCTCACTAGCCAACACTCTCTCCAACACCATCAGCTGGCCACAACCAATCCGCTGCATCCGCAGTGAACCATACACTCTCACAGTCATCGTTGCTATACATCGATGCGCTAGGGAATCCATCGCCCCAATGCTCACAACTGTGCCGTACATATAGTTCGGCCTCGAACAATATCTCCGACCATCGTCGCTAGCGGCGTATCTCTAAGTAGCACCGGCTCCGCCGGTAGGGGCGTTCCCCGAAATGGGAGCCCAATCAAAAAATACACATCCTCCACCGCAATGAAGGGAATCTTCTCTCCCTGCACTATGAATCAGTGCAGGTCTAGACTCCACATCTGGATAAGAAACTGTAGGAGATACTCCTGTGCCCTTATCAAGGGGCACTCAAAGAACTTCAGCAGCCCACAGGCTTCCAAATTCGCACGTACACCTAGCTCCTCAATAGCCACGGCGTCTCGCAACTGGGACCAATCCCGCTCTCGCCAACCAATAGGCATCGTGCCTGAATCTCACTTGTACAACATAAAACCGTCCTAAGTCAGCCACATGGACAATAAACAAACATCAAAAAGCCAAGTTTTATACCCGTCAACCTTGCCTCCATAGTGCAGTTGTTCAACCCACAGGCGCGCACATGCACGCCTGTACAACCCACAAACATGCATTTGTGTGTGCCTATTCACTACACAGGTGCGCATGCATACACACCTATTCACTACAAAGGCGCACTCTCAGGCGTGCCTATCCATGCTAGATATGTACACATGTGTATGCCTGTTCAACTAAAAAGAACGCACATGTGCATGCATGTTCATCCGACAGGCACACACCTGTGCATGCCTGTTCAACCAACAGGCGTGCCCATAGTGCGTGCCCTTTATCCCTTTACTAGTGCTCCCATGTGCATCTATCTGGTGGATAGGCGCGCACGTGTGCACGCCTATTATCGGATCGCCCATGCATGTGGGGCCCACACCCCTAAAAAACCTCTGTATGACCCTCCGTACAGCCCATGCCCAAAAAATGAAACCCTAATTCTATGTAGGATGATCAGACCACTAACCTGATGCTCGTGGGTCCTCATTCAGATGCCTCATCTTCGTAGAATCTCACAATCTCCTCTGAATTCTTCTCGTCCAATCACTATATCAGCAAGTACAAATGAGGTGGCAATGTGGGCCCTACAGCTATATATTGGCCTTTTTTCCAAACTTCCACTCACCATTCCGGGAGCTCTAGGCATCCATTTCTCGATCCATCTTCATCCATTGTATCAACATCCTGTCATCCACATCACAACAGTCCTTGGGCCTCTTTTCATCCTGAGCCCCTAGGGCACCATTTTTCATACCTTGATCAGGTACGCATGCACATATTCCCACTTATCAAATACATGCTCATATATTTGATTATCTTTAAATATTTTTCATGTCGGGTATTTGGTTTTCATGTGTGCAGGTACTTGGTCATCATACATCGACACAGCCCCTTCAGGTATATACTCATCACTAGCATGTAGTCATTCCCTCTGAATCTCACTTACATTTCCAATCACACCCTCTGACATTTGCCTCTAGGATCCCCATTTCCGGCTCTGTAGTACCCACACCTCCATTTGCATCTTCAGTACTGTCACCGAGTAGCACTCTTACCCACATGAGTTGTCCCATTCATAGCACCCTTTGGCACTTCTGACACTTATGTTGTTTTTCACAAACCCTTAGGGATGGGAGTCCCGATAGTCTTACATCATCTCAGGAATCAACCACATACTCCTTCTCCCCATTTTGCTAGCTTTCCCAATGGACTCCCAGGTTACCTCTCCACGGTTCTATGGTCGAGCTGCACCTCCGCAGTAGCATGAACCCTCCATTTCATCCACAATCCATTTACTCATCTGCAAATCTCCCTTCATTTCATGTACCTCATATAGAAACCCACCCATGGGGCCCCCACCCTCCATCAGTTTCCCGAGAAAACTATGCCCTTCTTGGGCCAACCATATCACACTGGGGCACCTGTTTCTGTATTTTTACACTTCTCTCCAATTATTTGTTATTTATTTTACAAACGCCTTTATTTCCAATCATTACATTACCTTTTCTGTCGTCACCTTTGGCGACCTGCTTCCCTTTTTTTGGCCAATCGCAACCCATGTCACCCTTGGTTGGAGCACTACTTATCCTCCACCCTTGACCGACATCGTCCATATCTTTAGAGTACCCCACAGGACACTTACCTCTACCCTCTGAATTTGTTCACCTTGTCCCGCCTCTGGCACAACTTATCCCCAGTCTTTTCATCCCCCTTACACTTGACCTCGTTGAATGGTTGCGGCCACTTTTTATCTCACATATACTCCAACCAAGGGAAGTCTTGAGTCTTCCTACATCTTGACTTCGTCCATGTACCTCCTCCACTTCCCAACCTCACCTAGTAGATTTCACGAAGCCATTTTCTTCTGGGAGTGGCATCCCCCTTTTTTTTTCTTGACATCAGCACATTTTTCGAGAAGGGCAACAATATCTTGATTCTCATTACGCACCCAATGAGAGATCTCGGACAGCACAGGGAGACAAACAATTTCTCCTTGCTGTCGTTGACCCCCATAAAATTCGACGTCAACACTTTTTCATGTTACAGTGGGTCTTACTTTGCGACTATTGCAGTTAGTTCTTTCATTTGTCGAAGACCTCTGAACTTGGCTGGGCTATCAATACCCACATAATCGGTGATACTTATTACCATGATCACTGCCTACTATTTAGAGTATGTTCATCCACAGAATTGTATTCTGCCTTTATCACGACCACCCCCGAGGGCGATGCAGTTGTCTACACCAACACTTCATTCCTCTTTTTTGAGTTACATGACACGAGCATGGGGCATGCCCACCTCGTTTGTACACAATTTTCTTTTTCACACACCTCATGGAAGGTTGGTCTCTATCGGTTCCTTTTTCCCTCCAACGGATCTCTCTAGACGATCCCACTATTGCTCTCTCTTACAACAACACTCTTAGTAGAAGAAACATTGATGGATTTCAGCTATATGTATGCTCCTAACCTCATCCATCAGGGGGCATCTGTTATCATTGAAATTTTGTCCGCACATGGTTGCAAGAACTCAGCATCGTCAAACAATGATGAAGTCATCCATGGACCTGAATTAACACCAAAGAATCCATAAAGGGTAAAAAACTATAAAAAGTAGTGAAAAATTAAAGGGCGCTATGAAGACACTAGGTGTGCGCGCACATGCGCGGAACAAGAATGTAGAAATCATGCACATGCGCATGATGCACGACTGTTATCACAAAAAGCCACGCACCTGAGAAACGGTGCATTTATGAGAGTGGTCGGCGTCTCACCCACTTATGGTTCATCTCCCAAGCCGATTTGACACTCAAATCTAGATTGGTTTCGATTGGATGTCTTGTCAAAGACCTAGAAATGCCCCAATTAGCCTCTTTTCACACTACACACTAGTTGAACAATAGCTCAAAGGAATGCTATAAAAAGGCCATGGATACACTTCATTTTTCAAGGAATTCAAAGAAAAGTTATGTTTCCATTATTCTCTTGAGGACTCCATCCTTGCTAAGAGTATATTTGCACCATTGCATTGGGAAATCCATTGCATTAGCAAATATTTCTTTCATCATTTTCCATTTTTATTTGTTGTAAGAAGAGCTTTCTTGTGGGGGTCCAAGAGCCCTCCCTTGGAGGAAGAAGGGACTTATAGTCCAATTTCTTTTTGGTGTATTTTTTCACTAATATCAGCCTTATCATTGGTGACATGGGTCTCATTGTTCTTTTTGTCTCTATGTCTCTATGCTCATTAATTTAGTTATTATTACATTTCTTAGTTTAATTCTTAGTTGTTGTTTTCTATTTCTTTCCCTAACTCTTTTCCTTGTAGCTGTCCTACTTAGTAGACCCAACTGAGCTTGCAACCACCTCTATTTTTCTCACTAAGGTGACAGAAGAGGTGCAACACACATCATACATCTCAATGCAACCAAAATTAATTACACAAGATCTAGAACCCTTGTAGCGAGAAAAAAAACAATCACATTAACGTTCTTACAAACTAATACAAACATTAATTAGCAAACAACGCACCTTCAATAGGAAGCGCAAGTGAAAAATGACTCTGTCAACAACCAACCATTATTAAGGCTGAAGGGTCAATATCTATTATTCAAATGTTAATGACAGATCAATTAACCAGCCTAAACTCCTACTAGTCGATAATTGGCAATTCTAACTTGACCTTTAAAAGAAAACAGGCTAGCAAGTAAAATCGTGAAATGGGCCTTAGCTACCAATATCCAATCATATCCATAGTTTCAATTATAACGAAATATATTCCCTAAATGTAACAAGATCAAGTACAAGAACTTGCTTTAGGGGATAAACATCACCCCTAAGGGGTAGTCCTAGTTAAAATATGATTACACCTAATAGATTTAAAGAAAAGGTTGTAAACACAATTTTATTGACTAGTTGAAAAGTTACCCTTGTGTTTTTTTTTTTTTATTGACTCCTTGGCGGACATGTGTGTGACCATTCTCTTTGATCCACCCCTTTTAATCAAAATTTGGGCTCCCCTTTTATTATAGACTTCTAAATTGTAAGGTTCTAATGATATTCATGTGATGAGGTATATGCATACTCTTATTATAAATGCCTTGGCCTTTGCCAAAAGTAACCTTTTCTCCTATGTAGAATATAAAACCATTCCAAAGAAAAAAAGGGGTGTGCTAATAATATTGTACAACAATTTAAGTCCAATTTCTCATTAATTGAATAAGAATTTACAAAAAGGTATAAATCGTAGGAAATATAATATAAAAATAACTAATGAACAAATACCCAACCATTTACAACCTCAAGATGGGAAATTTATAATTCATCCTAAGAAATATGAAACTCCTGATTTCTCATTTATTCATTATTTCTAGATTACAAACTGTACAACCATTTAGGAATTGAAACATAATGGATAAACAACACAGTTCTGGTAAGGATTCGATATCAAGAAGGTAATTTTCCACCGCTAAATACACAGACAAACACAGGGTTATTCCACGTGATCAGGGTCACTTGCAGTCACAAGTAGGCCCAACGCATTGTCAAAAAGGAAATCCTATGAATTCGCTGTCAAGGATTACAAATTCTTGACTGTTGTTAAGGGCACAGGGTCCAAGGAGTTAGCTGCTACACCACCCAAACATAAAACAATCCGCAAAGGAAAAATTATTGCCATATTTATCTCAACAAGGTTATGCAGAGGATTGACTACACAACTGTTGCATAACACGATTTTCAAGGAAGGACCACACAGTCGTTACACACACCCACACTTTACACAGTTTTCTAAGCTAAAGGTTATAATAAAACTGATTTGGGAGATGGCATTATTCCAGCAATGAGCCCAGGTGCAAAATCGCCCCCAAGAAATAATCAAAGATAAGGAATCGCTGACCAAGGAAGCTTAAAAAAAAATGGTATGTAATCATGGCGTAGGCAGTATTCAATCTGGAAACTATCAACCCCTTGAGTATATAGATTCCCTGTGACATACAAACTTGATAGTAGAGACCTTGGGAAGGGTGAGTAGGAGGGTGATATATTGCATGAGGGAATCCTCAACTCATCGAAACCTAAGAACGAAAGCACCATCATAGAAATCCGTGTAACCAAGGATAATCGGGGTTGACTGGATCAAATCCAAAAAGGTTTTGCAGGTATAATATTTATGAGCTGGTGACTGAAAGGAGGGTGAAAACACTCAAGCGATCCCACGCAGGCAGGGGCTTAGAACACACTACCTGCGAATTCGAGGTAGACAGTCAGATATGGCCACGTAAAAGTGTAAAAATATTGTGAGGGCAATCAGATAGACAGTCACAATCACAGATTGAAATCAGATACCTTATTACATCTCAGAATAAAGATAGTAAACAAACGCTGACTTGTATAATAAAAACACAGTCATAAAACACAGGGACTTCAACCGCAATTCTCCTAAAACGCATACAGACAGGGATTCCAACACAAAAATGCAGACCATAATAATTTGTAGGCAATCAATCGAATGGGCGAGGCCCAATATAAATTTATCAATATTATTGTACCGAGAGAGATTTGTAGAGAAACCAAAAGGAGGGGCCATCAATAAACAATCCCAGAGTTAAGTTGCGAGTGAGGTAATACAACATAGTCCGGGTTCAATCATCAATAAATAAAGCACAAAGATAAACCTATCCGGCGATCATAAAACGCAGAGTAAAGGACTTCACCATCAATTAATTTCAAGGTTATTAAAACGCATCAAGGAGAAAGGAAGACCATTCAGGCAAGGACAATAACAGAGGTGGATGGCTGATAGGTTCGACGTCACTTCATCATTTAAAATGTAAATCCCATAAGCAACAATATAACGCAGTCAAGAAAGAAATACGCAGAAATGTCCAGCGAGGTATAAAAATGAAGTAAAAACAAGATAACACTAGGTATAAATATGTTGAATTCATTTAGAATCAATATTTAGATCCAAGCCTAAGGCCTACTACATTCTACTCTACAAAAGAAAAGAGCATACCATTGCCTTATCACCTGCTTCGAATGACGTCCCATGCTCCATGCACTCCCACTCGCCGACCGTCGAGACTTCACCGATACCTCCCAGCCAACGCTAGTGGTAATCTTCTTCCCCCTTAGCCCCCTGAGCCACAAAGGGGCCACACACTATCCATAGGGTACGTCTAGCTCCCAACTCGCCTCACAAGACTGAGCTACCACTCCTCTCTAAGCTGGGAAATCCCAACTCCCATAAGTGAATCAGTCAAGTCACTATTCCTGCAGCATAACGTTACGCTAACAACCCATTCCCTTCATCCTTCTCCTTCCTCTCTTTTATAGAGTTTCCAACCTCCTTTCTTTCCCTAAATCTCATTTAATTAAAGTTTTAATAAAAAATTCCAAAAATTCTCCTTCGTACAAGTGTCACCCATCCCCCACTTTTCTCCATTAATTATTTTCTTTAATTAATTAATTGTCTTATTTCCCTCACCTACCTAGAGTTACCCCTAAAATCACTCCTAGGTGTCCCTAGATTTCCTTACATCTTTTAAAGGCTTTCCCTAAAATGAAATTGCTAAATCAGTTTAAAATTAGAAGGTTCTTAAATGCAGATTATTTACTAAGTTGGTTTCCCTCTTTTTGCCATGAGTTCCCCTCTTTCCCTCTTTAGGTTACCTCCTTTCCCTAATTTCCTAATTTTTATATTCCCTTCTTTCCCCTTTTTATGAGATAGAAATGACAGTTGTGAAAATTAACCTCTTTTTACTTTTATTATTAATGCAATATCTTTTTAAACTATCAAAAGATAAAATAATTAATTTCTTCTTTACATTTTATACCCATAGATTTTATTTAATTTCTTACTCTCTTCATTTTACCCAAAAATTTATGAAGACAAAAATCGTTACTTAAATGGTTTTTATTTTAACGTTTTATTATTTTATTTTTATATAGATATTTTCTTAAGGGTAGACAAAATTTTACCCCTAGCGAAGTTTTAGACTTAGAACTTAGATTCTGGACTGGGCGACATTTAATTAGGGGAGTTGTTTTAAAATTTCTTAATGTGTTAATTGTCTTAGGGCCATCGAGGTTCAACCCCCTATCATCATCAACGCGATGTGCCCTTCAGGATGCACTGGGTGCTCCAAGGGTGCCACTCACCTCATCTGTTCTTTTGCGCGACGTGCCCTTCAGGACGCACTACATGCTCCAAGGGTGCCACTCACCTCTTGACTGATTGGTAGACATCAATAACCCTTGGAGTCAACACTCCACCGGGTGAACTTGTGGGAGACTAAGGGCTTCTAAGGAATAAGTCCCCCGCCTTATTGTGCGCCCTTTAGAATCATCATGAGCGATTGTCGCAGTCTGCCCTCACGACATCGTGGGTCCTCTCGAACTAGGTAATCGTTAGCCTATAGTTTGAGCCATGGCATGAGTGCTAGTAGGCTGTGGATGGGCTTCTATCCACACCTCACCCTCAACCTCTTTGGTAGTCATGTGTGACCCCTTTACTCCATATGTGAGTCTAGTCGGCAAGATATCGTCAACCTGCATCATCAAGAAATCATGTCAGAACATATCCACATCATATCATCTAATCAAATGTACCAACATCATAGTAAAACAATCAAACCCCAATGGCACACTCCCTGATTCGATTCGGAGTCCAAGGGGTTCCATCGATGCCTTTGCATCCTGAAGGTCCAAAACCCTGCACACTAAGTAAAATCGAGTCAATAGCACCTGTCTATGTCAATGCAGTAAAACAACATGTCATCTACCCATAACACATCATAATCAAAGTCAAATGTTTTAATAGCATAATAATCCGGATCACTTGCAAGCAAGTGTCCTAAAAGAATAAGTTCGCTCAGTGCGCTAGAGTGGGATGTTACATTGTAGCCTAAGAAACTAGGGGGTTGGAGCCTCCTTCCAGTTGCAGCTGGAAAACAAAGGAAGTTGGTGCTTCCAATGAATGTAATTCTTCAAGACATATAAGAAAAAACATTC
>JZKD02S1428213.1:474057-489963 GCA_000966675.3 Picea glauca
GAAAGTGAGTTTAGCAGGAAGGGATTTTATGTGACAGTGATTTCAAGTATCACTTCATGAAATATATTCCCCAAATTTAATTAGAGTAATGTTGGGGAATATATTTCATGAAGTGATACTTGAAATCACTGTCACATAAAATCCCTTCCTGCTAAACTCACTTTCAACCTATAAGATAACTCTTTGCAGACCTCTGAAACTTACCTCGGACTTATTAATGCCTTAGATGAAATATTTCCCAGTTGTTTGTGTAGGTAGATAGGATATCAATAGAGTGGAAACAGAAAGGCCTACGAGCTCCTATAGGAAAATCTACACACAGAAGCAGGGGTGACAAGGTGCATACATTGTTATATTAAACTTCTTTGATTTATCCTTCGTTGAAGCCATACTTCATTGTCCAATTATTAAGTAGTCCTCAAGTGTTCTAACTCTAATCCTAAGCCACTCACTATCATACCTTAATGGGGTGAAGTAGTAAATGATTAGGCACACTCATGCAAAGATCCTCTTCGTTTTGAGAATAGCTCATTGTCTACTAAACAGGGGAAACCACCTGAAGGTGGAAGATCTTATTATGCCCCCCCCCCATCACTCTCAATTTCCCCATACCTAATTTGAAATTATAAAGAACATGTAACATATACTCTATTATACAAAATAAAAACATATAAAGATCAGATAAAAGATATAAACACATACCTCTTCTTTTCAGCAATTAAATATCATTCATCTTCTTCTTCATCCAACTCAACATCTATATCAGGATCTTATTCAAAACCGATATTGGTGAAAGGATCATTCATATCAACATCATCATCAATGCCATTTTTTCTAATATAGTAATCGATATCGTCAATGAGATCATCTTCTGCTACATTTGGATGATCAACTTCTTCATCTTCTTCATTTGTGATGCAAATCTGCCCTCAACGGCACGACCACTCTCACCAGGACCTTCGACAACTCGGCCCGAAGAGTTAACAGCTCTTCTTACTCTCTCGGAATTCTTCTACCAACAGTATACTTCTCCACGATCTCCCTTTCAGCTAGTCAGGAAATCAGGTTTCACGGACTCGCGAACCTTGTGTGCACTTCCCGTGCAATGTGAAACCCTGAATCCCGATCCCCGAAGTCAACGGTCAACACTCCGGTGTGTCGGGGATTTTCCTATCGGGAAATCGACAGATGAAAGGTAGCGATATACTCACCTTCCAAAACCCTGAATGCCGATGTACGAGGCCACGTGTTGTCCTCCACTCCGCCTCCGTGGGACCCGTCGCAGCTCGGGACTTCGCTATCTCTCCGTGTTCCTTTCGACTTTGAAAACGCCGAAGTGCCGAGTCCCGACTTCTCTGGATCTTGTGCCACCTATCCCTCCGATGATCGACAACTCCGATTAAATCGGGAAATCGCAACTCACGATTTCAACGTGCATGCAACTCTTGTACTCGCCAACCCCGATACACCGATATACGACGACAAATGGCTTCTCTTGTGCACCTTCGAGTTAACCCCCTCGCAACTCCCCCACGATCTGACGGTCTGCGGGGCTTCGTGACTCTCCATGACAACTTCAAGTCGTCGATTCTCTTCCTCTTGAGAATCCTCCAGCTTCCATGCTTCGTCCTGTGCAACTGAAGCAAGGATATTATCCCTCCTAAGCCTTTACCAACTCGGACTCCTCCAGAATGTTTGCGCACACTCACTATGATCAACCTTCAACTACTCTCAAAGTGTTGAAGTCTTCTAGGTTCTGCGCTTTCATAGTCACAGCAACCCCGACCTTTCTTATCTCAGGCTTGCTACTGAGACTTCACGTCCAACCTGCACTCACCTGCATAGCTTGAACTATCCACACCACTCTGGTCAACAAGAATAAGATCTTCACTATTGAACCTTCTCAATGCACTCTATGCGGAGGAATTCCACTGCACTCTAAGAAGGAATCTCCTGGTTCAAACAATGAAACAATTGGAACTTATTCTCTCATTCTCTCAGGTTTAAAACCTGATAGGCAATCACATATGCAGCATATAAAAGATAGGCATAAAAGGAAGCAAGTAAGCAACAACATAATATCAACAACACAAAGAGATCAAACACATCCATGGAATTGAATCAAAGCTTTCCTATTAATTCAATATCTGTACATGGGGTTTCTTCATAAGCTCTCTTCTCTGCTCTCTCTCTTGCTCTCGAAGGCTAATGCTCCATAATCTAGAATTGAATACAATAATACAAAGGAGGGTGCCTATATTCCGTTTTCCCTCTCGAAAGAAAAACTGTCTAATCTACAGTTAATTAGTTTATCTACTTGCATTAAATCTACATAAATGCCTCAGCTACCTAAGGACGAGAGCTTATTTGCTCAAGGTCCATTACAATGTAGAAGTGCGCTTCATCACATCAACGTATTAATGTTTGGCGCAACCATATTTAAATGTTTCAAAATTTGAGTGCTGGTGGTAACCAGCTATTCTTTGCTCCACGCGCTGGCTCGCTTGATGAAGTGTGGATGCTCCTACATCATACTCCTTGGTTTAAAAAGATTTCATGGGCTCCTGTCCATGAGCTCCTGTACAGTCTGCCCATGCTTCAGAATCACTGCTTCATCTTCCCAGCTGGCATCCTCCACTGGGTGATCTTTCCATTTCACCAGGTACTCAAAGTATTGCTTCCTCCTGGTCTTCCTTCCGACTCTTTTATCCAGTATGCACTCCATCTGAGGATTCTGTGCAACTGGTAATTGTTTCTTCCATTGGATCGCTGATTCCTCAGTTCCAGTGCCTGCTTCTTTAGCCCTATAGGGGTATAAATCCGAAATGTTAAAAATCGGAGATATCCCAATGCCCTCTGGCAACTCAAGCTCATATGCGTTCTCGCCAAATTTCTTCAGGATTCAGCATGGACCAATTTTCTTCATCTTGAGCTTGTTATATGTTCCCCTTGGGAATCTTTCTTTTCTCAAGTGTGCCAGAACCATGTCACCAACTTCAACCTGAAGTTTCCTTTTCCTCTGATCGAATCTGTGCTTATATTCTTGGTTCGCCTTCTGCAGTCGCTGCTTCACCTCTGCGTGAAGTTATTGCATTGCCTCAGCAAATTCTTCAGCCCTCGCACTGCTAGTCTCAGCCAGTTCTAATTCCCTGAGCTCAGAAGCTCCTCTCGGCTGTGTCCCATACAAAATTTGAAATGGGCTCTTACATGTACTCCGATTCACTGAATCATTGTACGTGAATTCTGCTTGTGGTAGGATCTGATTCCAACTGCTATGAATCTCCACCACTAGGCTCCTCAACAGATCCCCTAAGCTTCTGTTGACCACTTCTGTCTGCCCATCTGTCTGCGAATGGTAAGAAGAACTGAATGCTAAGTCAGTCCCCAGCTTCTTCCATAACGTCCTCTAGAAATGACCTATGAACTTCGTATCCCGATCTGAGACTATGCTCCTCAGCAATCCATGCAATCGCACAATCTCTTTGAAAAATAAGTTCGCGATGTGCGTGGCATCGCTGGTCTTATGACATGGAATGAAATGTGCCATCTTCAAAAACCTGTCCACCACTACAAAAATGGAGTCAACTCCTCGCTGTGTTCTCGGTAAACCCAACACAAAATCCATACTAATTGCCTCCCATGGTCTCTCTGGTATAGGCAATGGCTGATAGAACCCTGTGTTCTGCTTTCGGCCTTTCGCGTGTTGACATATTCGACACCTGTCAACAAATCGCTTAACATCTGCACATATGCCCGGCCAAAAATATGATTCACTCAACTTGGCGAATGTTTTTTCATGCCCAAAATGACTTGCTAAGCCTCCGATGTGCTTTTTCTTTACCAAATTCTCTCTCATAGAGCAATCTGGAATGCACAATTGATTTCCCCGAAACAACAATCCATCCTGGATCAGGAAATCAATCCACGGAATCCTATCCCTGAGAACCGGGTTCTCAACTGCTTCGTATGCCTCACCAAAGTCTGCATCACCTGCATACATATCTTTCAGGTTCTCAAAACCCAGCATTTTGATCCTGAACTCCTGCAGCATTAAACATTTCCTGCTCAAGGTGTCTGCCACCTTATTAGCAGCTCCCGAAATGTGCTTGATCACGAAGGTGAAATTCTGCATGTACTCTACCCACTTCGCATGCTTCTGGTTAAACTTCTCCTATTGACTCACGAACTGCAATGCATGATTATCGCTGTACAAGATGAATTCCTTGGGTATCAGGTAGTGCCTCCACCTTTTCAATGCTTGTATGATGGCATAGAATTCCTTATCGTATGTGGAGTACTTTATCTTCGCATCATCCATCTTCTCACTGTAATATGTAACAGGTCTATCATCTTGACTTAAAACCCCTCCAACAGCATACCCACTGGCATCGCATTTCACTTGGAAGGTTTTTTGAAAGTCTGGCAACACTAACACTGGTTGCTCAGTTATCTTTCACTTCAACAAATTGAAGCTCCTTTCAACCTTTGTTGTCCAATGGAAAACTTTATGCCGCTTTTTCACAGTGTCCATCATTGCGGTACTAATTCCACTAAAATTCTGAATGAATTTTCTGTAGAAGCTCTCCAAACCGTGAAATCTCCTTACCTCGAAAACATTCCTCGGCGATGGCCAATTCCTGATTACTTCAACCTTCTCAGGATCCATATTTAATTCATTTGCCGAAATAACAAAACCCAAATAAATGAGCTCTTTCTGCATGAAGGAACACTTCTTCAAATTGATCAGCAGTTTCTCCTGCTGTAACCTCCTCATCACAATGGCCAAATGCCTCAAGTGTTCAGCCCTGGTTTTGCTGAAAATCAATATGTCGTCTAGGTATACGACCACAAACTTACCGATGAATTCCCGCAGGACTTCGTTCATCAACCTCATGAATGTGCTTGGCGCATTTGTCAACCCAAACGTCATGAACAACCATTTGTATAAACCCTCATTTGTTTTGAATGTTGTTTTCCACTCATCTCCCTCTCTCATCCGGATCTGATGATATCCGCTCTTGAGATCTATCTTTGAAAAATAATTTGCCCAACTCAGGCAATCCATCAAGTCGTCCATCCTTGGCAGTGGAAATCTGTACCTGATGGTGATCTTGTTTATCGCCCTGGAGTATGTACACATCCTCCAGCCTCCATCCTTCTTCGCACTCAGTACTGTTGGAACAACACATGGACTAAGACTCTCTCTGACCAGTCCTTTGTCCTACAGATCCTGAACCTGCCTCTTGACCTCCTCATTCTCCTGAGGTGTCAACCTATACGCTGCCTTATTTGGAAAAATTGCTCCAGGTATGAGGTCAATGTGGTGACTCACACTCTGCATCGGTGGCAACGAATGAGGTAGTTCGTCAACGATGATATCAACGAACTCTCCCAGCAGTTCCTGAATCTCCTTTGGCAAGTCGTCCACTCTTGTGCTTGTCAGGACAATTCTTGGCTTCCTGACAACAAAGAATTGTGGATCCTCATCCTTCTCCAGCTCTGTGAGAAGCTCTTTCCCACTCATGAGAAGTATCGTGTTGGTTACTTCAGGCTTCACTTCTTTATCTTTTATCGGAAGCAACCTATGGAGTCTCCCATCCTTCTCCAAAGTGTATGTGTTCATTCTCCCATCATGAACAACATTTCTATCATACTGCCATGGTCTACCCAGCAGTATGTGGCATACATCCATGGGAATGACATCACACAGAATCTCGTCATGATAATTTCCAATTTTAAATTTAACTAAGCACTATTTAGTGACACTTACCCGGTGTCCTTTCTGTAACCATGAGACTTTATATGGACTCGGGTGCTTAGTTGTTTCCAGCTCCAGCTTCTCCACCATCTCAGTCGCAACGAGATTATCAGTGCTCCCGTTGTCGATGATGACTTTGCATTTTCTGTCCTTAGCTGTGCAAGCCATCCTAAACAGTCTGCTTCTTTGCACTAGGCTGTCCACCTCCTTCTCAAGTGTCAAAAGAATCTTGTGCGTCCCAAGCGATCTTTCGTTGTCTGCATCCTCTGACTCAGCATCACGCCTCTGCGCCTCAGTGATGTGAGTTCCTCCTTTGTCCATTTTTCTATCTGGACAGTCAATGGCTTTATGTCCGTCCTTTCCACATGTAAAACATGTGATGACTCCTCCATGGCCCCTTCCTCTACCTCGGGTACGAGGAAATGTATTGGCATCAACGTAATCTCCTTGCTGATCTGTTTGTTGTCTCCTCGGCTCAGAAATCTACTGCCTCTGCTGTGAGGTTCCACCTCTCTAAGATTTTCCCTGAGGCCTCTTCCAATCCTATTTGGGATTCTGAGTTCTTTCTTGGGCAACTGCTTTGCTTCTAGGCTGGCTTCTGCCTCGCCCTCGCTGTCCCTGCTTGCGGCTCAGCTTCTCTTCTGCTTTCAGAGCCATCTGATACACATCCTCAACTGTGCGGATGGTAACTATGCTCAGCTCATCTTGAATGTCATACCTCAATCCATTCAGGTACCTTGCCACCTTTTCGTCATCACTCTCCCGATGACCTGCTCGAATATTGAGCCTATAAAATTCTTCGGTGTACTCCTTCACTGTCATCATCTTCTGCCTCACGTTTTGTATGCGCCTAAATAGAGTGATCTGGTAATCCCTTAGAATGAACTTTGCCTTCATCTTGGCGATCATCCGATCCCAGCTTTTGATCTTTTGTTTTCCTTTAGAACGCATGTCTTCTTGCATCTCGTCCTACCATAAGGCTGCATGTCCCTTCAGCTTCCTGACGGCATGCCTTACTTTCTTGTCCTCTTCGATATCTTCATAATCGAAGTAGGTGTCGAGTGCTCGGATCCAATCTAGTAACTCTTCTGCATTTAGACTTCCCTCATAGATGGGAATGTCCATCTTTGTCTTCGAGCTCATCCTCGAAATGGCTCTAATCAACCTCTCGGTTGAAGCATCTTCTGCTGAGACCTCCCCTTCATCATTTCCAGCTTCTTCTTCAACCTCAGAATCGCTGAACTCTGCTGTACCAGCTCCATGCCTTTTGGTGGTCTCCATCTCTTCGAGTCTCACCCTGAGATCTCGTATTTGACGTTCCACTTCTGGATTCCCTACCAGCCTACCCCTTCTTCGGGCGTCCCTGTCCTCACGATCAGGTGACTGCCTCTCTCTCCTGGGTGGCATGGTGTATCTGCTTCTCTCTGCTACCTGAACAAAGAAAACTTCTTAACCCTGCTCTGATACCACTTGATCGCAAGTCGTGAGTATCAGAGTGCTTCCCTTTCCTCCTTCACTCCTCTTACCTGAAATATACAGACAAGATCTTCAGGCTCTGATACCACTCTGACGCAAGTCTGCCCTCAACGACACGACCGCTCTCACCAGGACCTTCGACAACTCGGCACGAAGAGTTAACAACTCTTCTTACTCTCTCGGAAGTCTTCTACCCACAGTATACTTCTCCATGATCTCCCTTTCAGCTAGTCAGAAAATCGGGTTTCACGGACTCGCGAACCTTGTGTGCACTTCCCGTGCAATGTGAAACCTTGAATCCCAATCCCCGAAGTCAATGGTCAACACTCTGGTGTGTCGAGGAGCTTCCTATCGAGAAATCGACAGATGAAAGGTACCGATATACTCACCTTCCAAAACCCTGAATTCCGATGTGCGAGGCCACGTGTTGTCCTCCACTCCGCCTCCGTGGGACCCGTCACAACTCGGGACTTCGCTATCTCTCCGTGTTCCCTTCAACTTTGAAAATGCCGAAGTGTCGAGTCCTGACTTCTCGGGATCTTATGCCACCTGTTCCTCCGATGATCGATGGCTTCGATTAAATTGGGAAATCGCAACTCGTGATTTCAACATGCATGCAACTCTTGTACTCGCCAACCCCGATACGCCGATATACGACGGCAAATGGCTTCTCTCGTGCACCTGCAAGTTAACACCCTCGCAACTCCCCCGCGATCTGACAGTCTGGAGGGCTTCGTGACTCTCCACGACAACTTCAAGTCGTCGATTCTCTTCCTCTTGAGAATCCTCCGGCTTCCAAGCTTCGTCCTGTGCAACTGAAGCAAGGATATTATCCCTCCTGAGCCTTTACCAACTTGAACTCCTTCAGAATGTTTGTGCACACTCACTGTGCTCAACCTTCAACTACTCTCAAAGTGTTGAAGTATTCCAGGTTTTGCGCTTTCACAGTCACAACAACCCCGACCTTTCTTATCTCAGGCTTGCTACTGAGACTTCACATCCAACCTGCACTCACCTGCACGGTTCGAACTATCCACATCACTCTGGTCGACGAGAATAAGAGCTTCACTATTGAACCTCCTCAACGCACTCTATGTGGAGGAATTCGACTGCACTCTAAGCAGGAATCTCCTGGTTCAAACAGTGAAACAATTGGAACTTATTCTCTCATTCTCTCAGGTTTCAAACCTGATAGGCAATCACATATGCAGCATATAAAAGATAGGCATAAAAGGAAGCAAGTAAGCAACAACATAATATCAACAACACAAAGAGATCAAACACATCCATGGAATTGAATCAAAGCTTTCCTATTAATTCAATATCTGTACATGGGGTTTCTTCACAAGCTCTCTGCTCTGCTCTCTCTCTTGCTCTCGAAGGCTAATGCTCCATAATCCAGAATTGAATACAATAATACAAAGGAGGGTGCCTATATTTCGTTTTCCCTCTCGAAAACAAAACTGTCTAATCTACAGTTAATTAGTTTATCTACTTGCATTAAATCTACATAAATGCCTCAGCTACCTAAGGACGAGATCTTATCTGCTCAAGGTCCGTTACAATGTACAAGTGCGCTTCATCACATCAACGTATTAATGTTTGGCGCAGCCATATTTAAATGTTTCAAAATTTGAGTGCTGGCGGTGACCAGCTGTTCTTTGCTCCACGCGCTGGCTCACTTGATGAAGTGTGGATGCTCCTGCATCAGTCTGACACATCGACTACAACCACCTACTCCTGATATGCATAATCATGATCTTCTTCCTCATTAATATCTTCATCCTCGTCTACATGATTACACTTTATTTGTCTTCCTCTTGGATCATTTCTAACAACGTATGACCAACCTTCTTTACTAGGTACCTCTGAGTAAAATACTTGCTCACATTGACTTGGAAGAACATAAGGCTTTGTACTCGGTTCAAATTCCCTTGTATTAACCATGGTAAATCCATTATCGTGCTCAATAACAGTTCTTTTAGGATCACGTTCATGCATCTATAGCCTATACCATTTCACCTCAAAGAAAACTATTTTAAAGGAATTAAAATCACACTCAATTATATCCTCCAAATGCCCATAGTACATATTCTCAGTTTCTTCCAAATTTCTGTCACTTCTAGAGGAAATGTTGGTGACCTTAAACACTGAAATTATCCCACAATCCAAGTTTTTCATCTTATCATCCAACATTTTGATACAAAATTTACAACCATTACAGCACATATCCTTGTGATGCTTCAACTGCAACATGGACAACAAGTAAAAAATACATTGTCAATTAATAAACCTCATATAGGACTTAGTAAATATATATTTCAAAAATTAAACAAACAAAATACATTGAAAATTTGTGAAATAACTAGGAAAATGTGGGTAAACAATTTAATTTCATGTTTATCTTTTAAACCAAAGGCTAAATCAACTTCCCTTGACGTAAGATTAGGATATTGATCTCGATGGCGTTGCATTGTTTTAATCATCTTACTCACCCCTTCCCATGATAACCTACCAAAGTATTCTTCAGTATATTCTATCCAATGCTCCATCCAATCAAGGTTGTTTGCAATGTATAAATGTAAAGAATCCCTCTCTCGAGCAACTATATGATAAAATAACAATTTAATATCATTAATTAGATATTGTTAATAAAGGAACAATTTAATATAATTCAATATGCAGTAATAAAAAATATAAAAAATCAGTATGCTAAAATAAAATTGGAAAAATAAATGTGTAGTATATTAAATCTATGTCAACATCTAATAATTACCTTTCACAGTCCTCATTTTACCTTTCCCCAATAAGACCTCCCCTTCAAATTTGTTGATGGAGTCAAGATGCCAAATGCAAGGCAAATTCATATTTTATGCTAATTTAGGTAGATATTGAATAATATACACCATGCATTTATATAGCATATAACCTTCAACCATAGAACCCTCAGGACGTGCTCGTTGTCTAACAAAATCCTTCAATGACTTCAACTCCCTCTCCATCATCCACATCGACCTTGTGTGTACTGGTCCACATAATTCAATCTCCTCAACTTTGTGTAGGAGTTAGTGTTATTGTACATTGAAAAATGTTGGAGGTAGATACTGTTGCATTTGACACATTAGTGAGGGAATTTATCTCTTCCAATACCTTATATCTTGTTTATGGATTTCTTTTGATGAAAGCCACCTACAAATGATGCAATAAAATAATATCAAGGCATACATAAATTTGCAGATAAATCATAATATGTCAATAAGTTTAGCTACAGATAACATAAGAAGTACATTTTCCATATAAAACATTGCTTACCTCATTTATTTTCCAAGTACATAAATAATTTTTTTTATGTTGTTTTCAAAGTCGTACGGGAGAGATAAAGGTAGAACATACTATAAAAACAAAAAAAAAAAATATTATTTGTTTCCAAAATATGCATACCAATAAGGAAATATATTATAACCTACTAATTACCTTAATGAATATATGCTAGTCATGTAATTTAACCCCACCAAAATCAACTTTTTTCATTAAGATATTTTGTATTTTCGACAAAAACCCCGTTGGAAACCTAATTTTTCGAATGACCTCTTTTATAATATTTTTCTATTGCTCCATAAATAAACAAGGAATACTAGTATTCTTTTCAATACCATAACCATTAGAATTAATAATAACACTTTGCAATGTGTGATTAGCTTCTTGGATGTCACTACAAATCTTTCCAATTCTCTCTTTGTCAGTCCTTCCATCTAATATTCTCCATAACAATTATGTTATGTTCTTCCTGATAGTAATTGTATCAAACAAATGAACTATTTGTAGGTGCTCGTAGTATAGAAACCTACTGAATTGCATCAGGTAGCTTTTCATTCCTTGTGGAAGCCCATTCGTGCCTTAACAACATTCATGAAACATCGAAAAAATGAAATTAACACTAATTAAACAAACACAATGAAATTAATACTAATGAAATTAACCAAGGATTTATATAATATATCATACATAAATAATTTGCATACCTTGACGACTTCTAATATATTCCATATTCCATAGGTGAGGTGTCATTCTTCGTGGTTTTTTTCCATTCTTTTCATTACCAATGAATTTTTATTTTTGTGTAGTTCGATCACTATGATTCTTAGGTAGAAAGTGCCTATACTCATCAAACACTTCATTTCCTAAACTCCTTGAATCAAAAGATTTTATCCTGGGACCACAAACTAGGCATGTAGATTTACCCTTTGTTTGAAGACCTACAAGATATATGAATTAATGTAGCGAATTGGAGTTACAATTTAAAATAATGCATGATATTTTTAATAAATATATAATATTACATCACAAAAGAAAGTAAAAATATACCACAAAAATGTGTTAACCTCGGAGCATCATGAATTGTCCATGATAGTATTCCATGGAATTGAAATTGTTTTTGCCCTATTGGTTTAAAGATGTCATACATAGTGATGCCAACCCATAACTTCAACAACTCATCGATAAGAGGCTAAATATATATGTTCATATATTTAACCTGGTACTTACCTAATTGGTTCAACATACTACATGATTAATTATACTTATCTAGATGTCGTTATATATAAAAGACATAATTACCATGCACAAAACAAAGAAATAAAATATTTTGTCATACTTTAAAGAAAAGAAAAGGTAATTGAATACCTGGAACAATCATTGCCAACATTGTGTGCTCTCTCTTGATCAACATCCAAGGAGGAAGGTTATTTTTTATAACAAAAAAAGGCTACAGTGAGTATGTAGAACGAAGCTCTCAAAATGGATTGACACCATCAACTGCCAACAAAAGTCTAACATTACGAGGTTCTTGTTTAAAAATTGGCCACTTTTCTTGGATGTAACTCAATGCAAAACCATCTGTAGGCATTCGAAGAACATCGTCTCGACTTATATTCTTTGCATGAAAATCCATAAAATGTGCTATACTTTGGCACCTTAACAACCACTAAAAACGTGGAATTATCAGAATATAACGAAGAACTTTGCGAGGCACCTTCTTTGACGCTTTATCAGTTTGATATCTAATTATTTGACATTGTGGGAATTCATTTTCTAATGCATATTTTCCATATTATATGATATGATCATTAGGACATGCATCAATCGCTTGATACTCCATTCAAATTTATTTCATAATCACAGATATTTCTCAATATGTGCGTGGAAAAATATTTGATGTCAGTAAAACAAATTCACCTAAAAATCTACAAAATTCAAAACAATAAGTCAATGTAAACAATATCTATCATCAATATCGCATCGATACTTTACAAATTAGAAAACAATAGAAATATAGGATCAAATTGAGCCTTTTAAGTATTTGCGAACATGCAGGCATAAATAATTAAAAAATTAAATACCTTAGTATATGTGTGAGGCATGTATTTTATAAACCATTCAAAACCTTCAAGTTCACCAACATCAATATAACAGCTAGAATATCTTTTGTTGAGCCTTCATAAAGAGGTTGACGTGACTTCTCAAGTAGAGGATCAACATCATGACTATCATCCTAGTTGTCCTCATCCATTGGAGCAAATGTGTCTTGGATCAATATGTGTATCTCATCTTCCTAATTTGTATCACTAACGTTATCTCCATCCATATCATCATTAATAACTTGACCAACAACTTCGATATTCCGATCAAGAAGTTCATCACCTTGTAAAGGAGTATTTATGCTAGTACTTGGCAAATAACTCTCTGGAGGTTGATGTTTTGGGGGAATCTTCTATATATTTAAAAACAACGTAGTAAAGTTAGTGTGTATAGAAAATGTAAAAAAAAACTATAAGAAATATTACTAAATTTCATGACATGATGACTATTACATAGAATACATTAAATATTGAATCCTCTTACCAAGGGACTCTATTCATAACCCCCTCTGGTGTGCCCCTTCTCCCTACAATGTCTTTGAACTGTTCTTATTAAAATTCTTCTTCTTTGCAAGACCCTGCAACCATAGCAAAGGAAATAACATTTTCCATCGCCCCTCGCCTCTAATGCCACTCTAAACTGAGAAAGCTTCCTGTCATTTTCATTCATAGTGACAAATCCTGGTACTGACAAGTAATTAACTTACCTACACCATACAAAACATTAAGTTGTCAAATTTTTATATTTTATCTACTCCTTCATGATATTTTAGCTACTACATTCGATTATGATATGTTTATTTACAGTGACCTACAATTGTCACAGTTATTTTTTCTAAGACATTTTGACATGCTTTTTTTTTATTATCGATTAACTATTAAGATCAATATGATTCAATTTGTACTTTAGATTAGTGTGTACTGAATCCTGATGGAAACTAATTACACACCATTTAACGAAAGTGGTCAAAATTTCTCAAACTTGAATCACTCGACACCATACACTAGCCTCTAAGATGTTTTGTAGAGAAAATGTCAATCTTTGAAATTCACCACTAAAAAAAGAATGACATCCACTTGTCATCCACAATTGGGTTTGGTTGGTTTAAATTATGACATGTTGACTTGCAGCTATATACAATTGTCACAATTTTATGCTACTTACAATGTTCACGATTTTATTTTCTAAGACACTTTGGCATGTAATCATTTTTCATTGTCTAACTAGTATATTTTATCATGAAATTTTTATATTTTAGCTACTTATTAATAGTGTATAAAAAAGCTACATCAACTACAAACTAGAGTTAATCACTACATCTAGAATTGTGTGTGATTATAAAAAATTGAGAGAAACAACATCACATAAGAATACAATGTTATATGAGTAACCTAACATAATACTAGAATAAAAATATGAAATTAATATATATAGGAACAACATCATAGAAACACAAAACTTAGAGATGTAACAAGGTTGCTAAGGGATAGGATTAGACCTAAGATGATTTTTTTTTCACTTTCTATTTCAAACATTAGTCCAACCAATAAATGTTTTATGAGTTGGTGGTTTTGTAATAAGGATTAAATTTACATCAGGAATTGTAGGCTCAAATTGATCTAGATTCATAATAACATTCGTTTTTAATGTTTGAATTGTCTTATTGATGGAGTAATTTTCCCTCTTCTTAATATACTTCTTTGGAAAATATTTTTCTTGACATTTCACATGAATTTCCATAGGATATACTAACTAGATCCAAAAACCAATAACATAACAATTTTGAAATATGGTAATGCACATATAATATATTATCAAGGAAAAAAAAAGCTACATGAAATTTCATTTGAACAAAAATTTACAAGTTAAATGAGTATATGTAAATAAATAAATAAAAAAGCATACTATAGCAAATGTGTTGAAAAGTCTCTTAAGTCGGGTATATATAGATTGATTATGGTCGATATAGCGATGAAAATGCATGAGTTGACCTGCAAAAAGTCAACTAGTCGTTGCAAGCCATATGTGTTAGCAGGTTCTTTTGAGGTAGGCAATATTCTTCCCTATAGCAATGAACGTTCATGGAAATAGTGATGATAATCGTGCCCAATTTAATAAAAGCATGAAAATAATGGAAATGTGGAAAAAATTCGTGGAATAATCCACCAATATGTAGTAGTGAAGGATTATTCTTTTACCTAACATATGTTTGGTATAAAACTTGTGAGAACTATTTATAAAAGAAAACATTTTCATTATTTTGTAAATCACAATATTGAACATGATAAAATATATTTTTAGTTAAGTTATTAAAATAATATCTTTAATTTAATTAAAGGAATATTTTTTTATTTAATAAATATTTGATATAAATCAAGGCAATATTGGACACTTTACTTATCCTTTTAAGTTATTTACTTATACTTTTAAGTTATTAGTCCCTGTCGTAGTCATAGAGAGACTATAGCTATCGATAATTCGTTGACTTCATATTAGTTTGTCCTTTGACCACAAATATTTGCATAATATCTATTGTTGGAACTAGGGAACTAAACACATTGATTTTTATATAATAAATAGTATGATATACATAATTGTTTCTTGACACAATATATTCTTTTCTGGCGTTGTGGCAGGATTTCTGAGTATCAGTTGTGGAGGTAAAACAAATCACACTGCAGAAAACAAGATAATATGGGTTACTGATGCTAATTACATAGAAGTTGGTGAGACAGCAGACATAGGGGACTTAACTGAAGAAGCCCACGGTTCTTCCTTGCAGACTCTACGTTTTTTCCCAAAACCTCTCAACAAGTCTTGCTATCAGTTGCCTGTTACACCCGATGTGCCTTACCTCTTAAGATTATGGTTTGCCGTTGGAAATTACACTGGATTCCAAATGCTGCCCAGCTTTGCTTTCTCTATTGAAACAGTCGATATGTTGTATGTGGAAAATGTAACCGCAGTTGAATTTCCACTCTATTATGAATACATATTGTTTAGTTCAGGCAGGGTGCTGTACATTTGTCTGATCAGAACTTCCGAGCCCGATGATCCATTTATCTCTGCTATTGAATTTAGGACGTTCCGAGATGGCATGTATCGTTGGGCTAAGCCAGGAACAATTTTGTCGCCAAGTACTTATAATCTTGGTGGAAATTCTGTGGTTAGGTGAACATTTTGAACTTTTTAATCAAATAGCTAGTTCATAGTAATCAATTTTACTAGTTTATATCTTACCACATGCCGAAAAG
>JZKD02S1428213.1:490013-504557 GCA_000966675.3 Picea glauca
ATTCTCTTGTTGCCAGCTATTTGTCCGGAAGAAATTTGACAGGATCGGTGCCTAAAGATATTGCTCAGTTGACAGCATTAGTTAATTTGTAAGCAGAATTCGACCTGTTTTTCTTCTAATCTCTAACTAGCTCTTCTGAGTAATCCTGAAAAGTTGTAGATTACAACACATACCAAAAGCTATTTGATGGAGTGGAAAATAGAATTTGATGGAGTGGAAGGAACATGGTTTATCTTTGAATATTATATGAGACAATAATCATCTGTGCAACATTTACCCATTCGTATTGAAATTGGCAGGTCACTTGACAATAATCACTTGATGGGATCATTGCCAAATTTATACAATTTAACTTTGTTGGAGAGACTGTAAGTTTCTTTTCAACAAAAGAAAATCATTTTGTGGATTTTAATTTTGAGCTTATGCATTTTTACACTACAAATTTACTTATTCAGATATTTACAAAACACAAAATTTTCATTTTGTAGATTTTTAGTCCTCAACTTATGCATTTCTGCATTTCTACACTTCACAATTTATTTATCCAGATATTTACAAAACAACAACCTCAGCGGTACTGTTGAGTAGCTATCTGAGATGAAAAATCTTAAAGAGTTGTATGTCTTCCTTTCTTCTCCTTTTTGAATTTATTTTTTTCCGATTCTTCCATATGAAAATGGAATTAACTAATAAATATTATACCTCAACGGTTTTGAATTTATTGTCACAGGAATATAGAGAACAATAATTTCAGCTGTGTAATTCCAGCGCAACTTTTTCTCAATTGTTCGTTAAAACTCAAGTAATCATATGTTATTTTATATATTTATTTTTATTCAAATCCCATTTTAGGATTTTGAAGTTCAGATTTTCTTTCATATTTTATATAAGAGAAATGACAAGGCTAATAATTATGACTCGAGTTCGAACTTTAAGAAAATATTACTGCATCAAGTTCATAGAAAATCTCTTTCTTCTTTCTGTTGCAGTTACTCAGGAAACCCCTACCTAAATATTGTTAAATATAATGTAACCTCAATAGTCTGACTGTACACTGCTAGTTGTCATGGCCAGCTATTTTCCTTTGCATAGTAGTTCTTCGTTAATCTTCTTCATATACTCATTTTGAAATCTTCTTCTTATATTTTAATATACTGTTTTCTGTTCTATTCTTTCTCTCTGCATTTCTTGCTTCACAATTTATCCTGGTATCAGAGCTTCAGTAGTAAGCCTCTTCACACAGGGTGGAGAGCAATAGGATCCTTAGAGCAAAAAGCTTACATGGATCTTGAGAGCACGGGACATAGACTTTTCACAAGGCTTAGAGAGCAGTCCATAAGACTCTCAAAAGATCAGCGTAGGAAGCTTGCAGAGGAAGCAGAGTGCAATACACTCGAAAGATCGAGGAAGAAGACACTATAGAAGAAGAAACTTTAAAGATTTGTCAACAATTTTCAAATTCGTAAAAGATTCACGAAAAAGAGCTACAAGACGACGGAATTCTTGAAGAATTCAAAGAATTCGTTCAAATTCATTAAAGATACATGCAGAAGGCAGAATCGTTTAAAGCTTTACGGGAATTCTCACAAATCCGTCAAAGATTGCAGCAGACACCGTCAAGCTTCAAAGAATCCATGTAATTCTTTCAAATCTTTGAAAGAATCACGAATTTTTCTTCCGCAGAAGAAGATTCTTTCAAATGCATCAAAGATCGCGTCAAAGGAGCAAAGCATAGCCGACACAGCCGTAAGATCCAACCTGTGAAAATATCTGAGGTGGAAATCCAGTTCAGAAGGGACGAGGAGAGCGCGAAAAAGGTGAAAGAGTTTCAGTCATTAGATCTGGCACAGAGGACCGACAACCGTTGGATCAACAAGAAAGTGCACGAGGTTTAGTCCTTTGGAGCGCACAAGAGAAATTTTGACCTGCGAGGTCACGAAATCATCCGGATTGTCCATCAAGAGACACGTGGCAAGATCTCGGCATTTTCTTGACACGCAACGTGTAAAGGTCAGAAGACTGTTGTGAAAATTCATGAATCGCGAAATCATGAGTTGTTCTGGACCATTGGATTGAGATAGATCGTGAGTCGTCAATCTAATCCAATCGTAAAATTGGGGATCGGGAGTTGGACGAGCGAAAGAGACTGTTCTCCAAAACCCCGATATGCGAAATCCCGACATCACGTATCGCGAAATCCCAAGAGGATTGTGAGCCATCCATCTCAGAGGACATGTGACAGCAGATCCAAGTGCCATCATTTTGGCATTTTGGAGTTCTGGATATCGGAGGTTTTGTTGACGAAAGGTCGGGACACTCCACGGTGAAAGTCCTAAAATCCTGAAAAGATCACAGTCGTCCATTCATTTGAACACGTGGCTGACATCGAGGAAACCTTCGGCATTTCGGCTATAGGGGTTTCAAGTTCACGGAGGATTTGGAGTCGCAAGTTGCGAAATCGCGAAACAACGAAGACCGTCCATCTTGCGGGGACGCGTGGCATCAATCCAAGATCTTGGAAAATTTTCCAAAAAAGCGATTTCGGCAAATCGACAATTCAGACTTCGTGTTTTGGAAGCACAGTGTGACGAGGAATCACGAGTCGTGAAATATCAATTCGCGAAATCTCGATAGGATCTAGACCGTCTGATCATCAGTAGATCTGGACCGTTGATTGTCCAACAGGCACATTTCAACATTTCGGCATTTGAAGTCTCGAAGGCACGAAAGAAGGACATCGAGACTCAGCATTTTGGGAATCAGAAGGATGAAGGGTCAAGGTCTCTCGACATCAGGAAACACAAAATCTCGAATTCTGAAAATCATCTAGAAATACGTGCCAAGATATTTTTTCGGTGTTTTAACACACTGTTGATCTAGACTGTTGATCGGTGTTTCGCCATACGATTCATCGGTGTCTCGGCATATCAGGGATCCCGCAGACAGAGGACCAAGCCACTTCGCATCACGAAGTCCCGATTCATGAAATACCGAAAAGGCTTTCGAGAAGGGTCTTTCCTGAATATTTCGCATTTCGGCAAATTGAAAGACAAAGAACCGGAAAAGCCCATAGCACTTTAACATCAAAGCGCGTGGTCACATTGATTAGAGACTAAGGGCCAATTCAAGGCTGATAAACTCTCTTCGTCATTTTGGTAATCGGAAGTTGGACCATTTAGAGGACTCGTCTAACGAAGTCCCGAGGTCAAATCTCATGAAGCCAGAAACTCGCAACATCAAAACTCGCCAAATCTTGCAACACAACATTCTGAAATACCTGCAAGCAAGCAACAGACCTGGGTTTAAGCGAAAGAAAAAGGTAAATACAAAATTTCCCTCTGTTTTTCTGCAAAAAATTTTAAAAATATGTCGTCTAGCAATTTAGGACCAACCCATGGTCCAATTCTACTTGGCAAGAACTACGAGTTATGGTCTCTTCGGATGAGATCGTTCTTGCAAGCACAAGAATGTTGGGATCCAATGGATCTTGGATATGTGGAACCAGACCTAGCAAACCTACTTGCCATGACTAATCAACAGAAAATTGCTTAGACCACTCAGCGAAACAGAGAAAACAAAGATAGATTCTAGATTCAGAATTATGTGGATGAGTCCATATTCTCCAAAATCACAGGCACTGGTACTTCAAAACAGGCCTGGGATATCCTTAAATCTTCCTACCAAGGAAATGACAGGGTCAAAATAGTTAAACTGCAGACCTTGAGGATGCAATTCAAGACTCTAAGGATGAAAGAGTCCGAAAATGTGGATCAGTTCATGACCAGAGTCATGAGCATCATGAACCAGATCAGATTGACTGGTGAAACCATCACTGACCAACCCATTGTTGAGAAAGTCCTCAAAAGTCTACCAAAGAAATTCGAAATGGTTGTTACAGCCATCCTTGAATCCAAGGATCTCTCAAGTTTTTCAACAGATGAACTAATTGGTTCTTTGGTGACACATGAGACCAGACTGCATCTCACTGATGAATCAATCTCCAATGCTTTCAAAACACAATTCTCCTTCAGGAGAGGGAGAGGTAGAGGGTGCGACAGAGATCACCAAGGAAGAGGGAGAAGTCAAAGAAATCCTCATTCCAGTGGAGGTAATAGACAACAACAGAATCCGAATCAAAATTTCCAAGGTCAAAGACAATAGCACCAAAATCAGAGTTTTCAGCCTCAAAGAGGCAGAGGGAGGAGATCAAATGAGAAATCAAGTATACAATGCTATTACTGCGAAAAGTATGGGCACTATGAATCTGAATACAGGAAGAAGAAAGAAGATCAGCTCTCAGGCATAACACATGTGTCAAATCATACGGGAGAAACCTCAAAAGGTATGCTTCTCTCATGCCACAAGACTGAACACCAACCAAAAGATCTTTGGTTGTTGGACAACGAATGCATCAATCACATGACAAGTAACAAAGAATTACTTTCATGCATCGATTCTTCAATCCCATCTGATATAACTCTTGGAAATGATTACTTAGTCAAGGTTCAAGGAAAAGGCATTGTTGCTATTCTTACTAAACAAAATGTAAAGAAAGACATAAACAATATCTATCATGTTCCAGATCTGAAACATAATTTTCTAAGTGTAGGACAGCTCATTGAACATGGCTATAAGGTACTTTTTGAGGGATCATCTTGCAAAATTTATGATAAAAACCCCAGCAAAAAATTAATTTCTGAAATCCTTATGACTCCAAATAGGATGTTTCCCCTTACCCTCAAAACTGCAAATCTGATTCAACCATATGCACAGAGTGCATCTACCCTGAATGAAACAATGGTTTAGCATACAAGATTTGGACATCTACCATTTCAAAGTCTAAGTCTTATTCAGAAGCAATCCATGGTCAAAGGTCTTCCCATCTTTAAAGAACACATTCCCCCCATGTGAGTCATGCATACTTGGGAAACATAAGAGAACTAGTTTTCCACAGTCATCAAATCAAGCCAAACAACATCTCGAACTAGTTCACACTGACCTATGTGGACCAATGCAAACAAAGTCAATAGGTGGTAGTTTTTACTTTCTAACATTTATTGATGATTTCAGCAGAAAGATCTGGATCTATTTTCTCAGACACAAGTCTGAAACTTTTGCAAAATTCAAAGAATTCAAGGCAGAAGCTGAAAAACAAAGTTAAAAATATATCAAAGCACTCAGGTCAGATGGAGGAGGAGAATATAACTCCAGAGAATTTGCAAATTTCTGCAAATCACAAGGTATTATCATGCAAACAACAGCCAGGTATACTCCACAACAGAATGGAGTGGCTGAAAGAAAAAATCAGACAATAATGAATATGGCAAGAACACTTCTCAAAGAGAAAAGTTTGTCAAATATCTTTTGGGATGAAGCAGTAACATGCTCAGTTTATCTCCTAAATAGATCTCCAACCACCAAACTAAAGATAAATGTCCCCCAAGAGGCATGGAGTGAGACAAAGCTCAATGTTGTGCATCTAAGGACATTCAGAAGCATAGCATACGCTCACATACCTTCCAAATTAAGGAAGAAACTTGATGATAGAAGTAAGAAATGTATTTTTCCTGGATATAGTGAAACATCTAAATCTTACAGGCTTTACAATTCAATCACCAAGAAACTAATTCTCAACAGAGATGTAAAATTTCTGGAAAATTAATTCTGGAATGATTCAGAAAATCAGCAAATGGACAGTCAAAATCCATTGCTGCCAAGTTCTGAAAATGCAGAAAATTTAGGACAACAAGTACCTCACACTATTCTTCCAAGATTGTAGGTACAAAGACAACTGGAAAATTCTCAGGATAACTCAACTTCCAGCAGAGAATCATTCTCTAAATCACAAAATCAGAGAACTCGAAGTTTGAGAGAAATCCATCAGTAGTTGGGTGACTTTGAACAACATAACCTTTTTGCTTTAATGTCATGTCTACCTACATATTTTAAGGAAGCAACTAAGGAGCCACATTGGGTTCAAGCCATGAACCAAGAAATTAACTCCATTGAGAAGAACAAGACATGAGATCTTGTTGATTTGCCAAGTCACAAGAAAAGTATTGGTGTCAAGTGGGTTTACAAAACTAAACTCAATGAAAAAGGGCAGATTGAAAAACACAAGGCAATACTTGTTGCCAAAGGATTTTCACAACAACCAGGTACTAATTATGGTGAAACTTTTGCTCCAGTAGCAAGACTAGACATTGTAAGGACTCTATTGGCCATAGCAGCCCAACACAAATGGAAAGTATACCGGATGGATGTCAAATCAACATTCCTGAATGGTTTTTTAGAAGAAGAAGTTTATGTCGATCAACCACCTGGATTTGAAGTCCAAGACAAACCAACCAAAGTATATCAGCTGAAGAAAGCCTTGTATGGCTTAAAACAAGCTCCAAGAGCTTGGTACAACAGAATTGACACTTACCTGATCGAAAGTCGTTTCAGCAAAAGCCAAAATGAGCCAACTCTTTACACCAAAATAGATAAACATGGTAAAATTTTGATTGTATGTTTATATGTTGATGACATGATCTATACTGAAAATCTTGAGTTAACCAGTTTTAAACATGCCATGCAATCTGAGTTTGAGATGACAGATCTTGGCATCATGAAATATTTTTTAGGGATTGAGGTTGATCAATCAATCAAAGTCATTTTTTTCTGTCAGCAAAAGTATGCATCAGACATCATCAAAAGATTTCGTCTGGAGGAATGCAATTCAAAAGAAACCCCCATATCACTAAGCACAAAATTGAGCAAGAATGATGAAGGTCCTACAATGGACTCTACTATATACAAAAGTTTAGTAGGCAGTTTGTTGTATCTTACAGCAACTAGGCCTGATATTATGTATGCAGCTAGCCTTGTTTCCAGATTCATGGAATCCCCCAAAGATTCTCACTGGAAAATGACAAAACGAATTTTGAGATATGTAGCACGAACATTAAAATTTGGCTTATGGTACACTAAGTTTGATAATAATAAGCTTTCTGGTTACACGAACAGTGATTTTGCAGGCAGCCTAGATGACAGGAAAAGCACCTCAAGACATGTTTTTCACTTGGGCTCGAACCTGATTTCATGGGCATCAAAGAAGCAACCGATTGTATCAATATCTTCTACAGAGGTAGAGTATGTCGCTGCTACCTCAGATTCCTGTCAAGCTGTGTGGCTGAGAAGATTATTGAAAGATATGTCACATACAGAAAATGATCCAACTCCTATTTTCTTTGACAATACTTCAACAATTGTTTTATCTAAAAATCATGTGTTTCACAAGAAAAAAAAACACATTGACACTCGTTTTCATTTCATATGCGAGCTAGTCAATAATGGTGATATTGCACTACAATTATGTGGCTCTTGAGATCAACTCGCTGATATCTTTACAAAGCCACTAGGAAAGTCAGTTTTTGATTTTCAGAGACAACACTTAGGCATAATCAGTGCTGATGTTTGTAACTGTTGAGTTTAAGAGGGAGTGTTAAATATAATGTAACCTCAACAGTCTGACTGTACACTTCCATACCAACTGTACTTTCTATTCTTGTTTTGCTTGAGCCTATTTAGCTCAGCTATTTCCCTTTGCATAGTAGTTCTTCATTAATCTTCTTCATGTACTCGTTTTGTACTCTTCTTTTTATATTCTAATATATTGTTTTATGTTCTATTCTTTCTCTCTGCATTTCTTGCTTCACAATTTATCAAATATGAATGGGAGAAAATGTACTCTATAGAATGCACCCAATAATAAATGGAAGGTTGCCCTCGGAATAACACTCCGGAATTCTAATCATCACTTTGGAGTTGATAGTGGGTATTGTTTGGTATAACAAAAAATTTGGGAGAACTAAAGCGGGTGTGGCCACCGAAAGGAATCGGGTGGAAAAGAAGCCAAAATCTTTCTTTTACCAAGGTAACGAAATACTATAAATATTATACTATGATACCTAAATGAGCCTAGATTAAAATGATTGTGCTTTTACCATTACTAACTTTACCTCCCATGAATGGATCGCAGACTACACGATGGTTATGGTGCCAAAGCCAACATAGTCTCGTGCCTTCACTCTAGATGAAATGATATATGCCACACAAAATTTTAGTATGGAGTTTGGACGAGGGGGATTTGGATCGGTTTTCTTCGGTAAATTGGTAGACGAAAAGGATATAACTGTCAAAGTGCTGTCAGTGTTCTCCCACCAAGGAGTTCTAGAGTTCTTGAATGAGGTACTTCTCAGATATTACCATGTAATATGGTTAAATTTGGATCCAATTTAACAATTTGTAACCACAAACAGTTTTGGCTGCACTCATAAGTATTATATGTTTAGTTAAATTCATTTCAGTGGTTTGACTTGATGAACAGGTTGATCTTCTTTCTAGAACCCATCATAGGAATTTGGTATCTTTGTTGAGATATTGTAACAAAAACAGAGAAGTAATGCTTATCTATGAGTGGAGGGGTTTTAAGGGATCATCATTATATTTTTAGATATATATTATAATATGCACGATTAAACTAGACACCAAATTTGTGTATAAGATCTTTTAATCTAGCAATTTGATTGATAAATAACTAAAAATAACCAACACTCATTTAATTCTTATATTTTTTTTCCAGGTACCACTAGTACAAAATATTCTGAAATAAATTGGAAAACAAGACTCAAAAGAGCTTTAGATGCAGCTCACGGTAACACCTATAAATTTGATGTACAATAGTTTTTAATGATGTAAACGCTGGCTGTTTTAAGTAGATGCTATTGATTACAAGAAAATGTAGTTTTTTTCTACTCTATGTTAGAAAGGACCATATATCTCATGTGATTTGCCTGCAATTTCGATTGGAAGGACTGGAATACCTGCACGTGGGTTACACCCCCAAGATAATTCACAGGGAGGTAAAGACAGCCAACATACTTTTAGACAGCAATAAAAATGGAAAACTGGCCAATTTCGGTCTTTCAAAAATGACAATTGATGGAGAGACTACTCATGTTAACACTGCAGTGAAAGGAACCGCAGGATACCTGGATCCAGAGCATATCACACATCTATACCTTGCACTCTCTTTGCAATATTATTGTTGTCAACTCCAGTATTCTTCAGATTAAACTAATTCAATTAATTGTTAAGAGCATTTGATTAACTAAGTTTATGTGATTTAACTCTTTCACAGGTATTACAACACTTAAATGTTGACGGAGAAGAGTGACGTGTATAGTTTTGGAGTGGTTTTGCTAGAGATCATATGCCGTAGGCTACCCATAAATCTAAAACTTACTGAGCATGAACTAAACAGCATTCAATGGGTAAGGAATCTTACCATCAGCCATCAAAATATCAATATATTAATATTTAGTAGCGCATCTTTTCCTAGATGGCTTACATTAATTGTTGGCAAATTTACAGGTGACACCATACCTAATTGAGACGGATGAAAGTGCTGGCAAAATAACAGAAATCATAGACAAAAGGCTGGGCGGAAGCTACGACTTGAAATCCATAAGTGGGGTTGCCAAAGTTGCCATGAGATGTGTTCGGGATGTACGGTCTTCTAGGCCGAGCGTGAGCGAGGTAGTGGCAGAGCTCAAAGAGTGTCTCAAATACGAGGAGATTGGCATCGAGAGTGGGGATTTGTCCGCGGGCGACGTGGAATCCACTCAAGGCAAAGTAATGGAGTGGAGTGATAACAGCTCCAACTTTTCAAATGTAGAAAGATATGTTGGGACGTTGTGTTTATAGATTAAATGGGCTTTGGTTAGATTGAATGAGTTTTGGTTAGCTGTTTTATGAAATGGTTTTTTTAATAGGAATTAGAAGATATAAATTTACATAAATCATTACTTTTTGTTGTTTAAAATTCATTTTTTAATATAAAAATGGATTCACCTTGTTGAAATGCTCTTGGGGCATATCTGATTTCTAGCAAATATTCCCAGTAAAAATTATCATTTGGTAGAACCTTTAACCTACCATAATTGTAATTGAATGAGAGGGACGAACAAGTCAAATCTGTTCCATAGTTTATGTGTTTGGTTGCTTTTACAGATAAATTTATATATTTTTAGGATTGTTATTATTATTTTAATGGACAAAGTTAAAACTAATTTTATGGACATATTTTAAAACTAATTTTTATAGAAATGTGGCCAAAAATTGTTGGAACTCTAAATTTGAGTGATTAAGTTTATGAACAAGTTAAAAAAAATCTAATATTTAGACAAAGTCTTTTTTATTAGCCTAAATTTATTTTAAATTTAGATCAAATTTTTAAATATATATATATAAAATATGATTTTACTACAAAATTAATTTATTTTTTATATACTATAAATTACATAAATTATATTATTTTTTATAACTTTCATTTTTTTTAAATTATTTATTTATATAAATATTTTAATTTTTTAATTAAAAAAAATAATATTGATTTTTAATTTATGTTATATAAATTATTAATTTTTTATATTTTATTTTTTCAATTACTTATTGCTATTGACTAAAAAAATCTGAAACCTTACCATCTAACTTATACGATGATAAAGAGAGCTGAGCTTTCACCATCTAATGAGTAAAGTATTTGAAGGTGAATTAGGTGATTAATGAAGGTCGGTGTATAAATGTAAATGTAAAAGTAAATGAGATAACAAAAAAAAGACAAAAAAAACAAAAATAAATGAAAAATATAAAATAGGAGAGAAAAGATTAAGGAATGGGAAATGAAAATTCATGCCTATTGGTCTTCCCATTACCCTAGTTCTCCCTATTTTTTTTTGAACTTTCACTCTCAAACGACTTTTTGGACAAGAAGGGGAGTGCGCAGAGAGAGTCAAGAATTGCATTGTAAGTAGAGTTTGAAATGAAAGTTGAGCAACCACTCAAAGTCATAGATGATTTTAGGGGCTAAACTTATTGCATTGTAACTGGAGTTTTTTGAAATGAAAGTTCAGCAACAACTCAAAGTGGTATCTAATTTTAGGGGCTAAATTGTCCCAATGCAGTAATTTTCCATGGTTTTCCCGAAAAGAAGATTCACCATCTTCATTTTCTTCTAAAAACTATTTGCCCAAATTCCATAGAGTAAAATTATATTACCTTGAAAATAGCCAGAAATTTACATTTTACATTTTGCATATTAGGGACTAGTAATATTAGCCCATGTTTCTACATTTTAATATAAAATTTTCATCCTTAAGATTATCCCTACTCAAAGATGGTTTTCCCATTTGATTTTTTAGGGTAAATATCATGTCCATTGTGACTTGAATGGCTTTGATATTTCTATGTGTTTGTTAAAGAAATTTGTGAGTAAGTTAGCTGAATCTCTTATCTACAGTTAAATTGTTGTTTAGAGGTAAATTAATGGTTTAATAGTGAATTCCCAACTATGGGCACCAACAACAAACACATACCCATTGTCCATTACACCTAGTGTGTTGAGATCACGGGGTATCATAATCTAGTTGTTGCAATAATTTAGCTCATTTTCTATTTTTGTCACGAGCTTCCAGTAAACCCACATTTATTGAGTACTTGGACATCCTCTGCACACAAATATTAGTCTATTGAGGTTTTTCCCTCTTATGGATTGCCTATACATATAATTCAAAATTCGAGTGAGGGTTTGGGTGTCACTACATATCATACATTCTGTACGAATCCATTGAGTGTGCTCTGTGTGGTGCAATTTGTGGTACTAACCTTCTCCCTTGATTGTGCATCAAGTGGTTGGCTATAATATGTGTGAACTAAATTGTTGAAACAACTTCCTAACTTCCTTGTGTTCCATTAACCTATGTAGAACAATATTTTATCATCTAGTGCACCATCTTATAATTTGTGGGATCAATTTTGCACTCACTGGGATTGAATTGCATGCAAATCAACCCACACACTTTTCTATTACAAAGTTTGTCACGTTATACCTACAGCCTATGCATATAATAAAGGGGATGGAAAAATGGAAAGAGGACCAAAATGAATCAGTATATGACATTTGTCTCATGTGATCTATGCTATTGAAAACAAACCCATACTCATTTTATCTGAAAAAAGAAAAGAACATTTCAATCCTTCATTGAATGTTTGAACATTCACATTGATATTAGAGAAATGTGACAATTTGAAGATCATTCTTGTTTTTACATTTGCTAGAGTGGTTTATTTATTTGATAGTAAAGTGTTGTGTTGACAGTTACAACTATCGTAACGTACCCTAGTTTAACTATGGAACATTACATGTGGAAAATACACATAAACTAGAAATTTCTTCTACTAATTAATTATTCTAGCTTACTAGCTACGAATTGAACACATATTCAACTAGATTAATGATACCCATAATTAAATGCATATACAAAATTTAAAAACAACATAATGTAGCCAGATAATCATTTACATCAGCAAATAAAAATAATTTTCATGCATAGGGTAAAAGCGCAATCATAAAATCATAAGAGAAACTCAAAAAATAAATAAACACTTGTCTTTTAAAATGTCCATGCAACTAGTTGCTTAAGAAGGATATTCTACCCAACCATAGACTTTTTGTTCAAAATATCAACAACAAGTCACCCTCAAGCTGGGGCTAGTAATCCACAAGAGAAGAGTGCCTCTCATAGTCCACTCATGGCTCTAAATCCACAACCTATTGGTATTCTCCTACATCTATGTTGAATTTCCTCCAACTCTCTTCCTCTTGACCTGTCCAACCCAAGGAATGTATTGCTTCACTTCTTTCATTCCATCAGACATCCCATTTGTTTAGAAGGGTCTCTCTAGCACAGGTAAGCAAGAATATCTCTATTGGTAAATTAAGGGAACTCACATCTAGGAAAAAATAAACGGAAAATAACTACAAATAATTGTTTTTTTAGTGAAACTCAACCAGGAGTTCACTCTTCAGGCCTAACAACCTGGCTCTTCAAACTTCATCTCTAGAATGCTACAAAAACACCTAGAATTCTCTGGAATTCTCCCATCTTTCTTGTTCTAGCTCCAATTCTCTTTTTCCTTGCTCTTTCCTTGTTGTTCATGCCAAAAACTCAATGCAAATTTGCCTATTCTCCCCAATACAAATTTCCTTTATTTTCCCAAGACAATTATCTGGTTACTCATAACTATGCCCAATGTTAATTGTACTTCATCCCCGTGCTTCCAGTAACTATGGAAGTGACTTATACACCCCCCCCGACAAGTATTCAATGATTGGACTTTCACACACTCAATGAGAAAATAGAAGTTATCCCCAATGATAATAAAATTCAGAAATTTGGGTTTGGATTAATACCCACAATTAATTACCTCCTTGAACCCTTCTTAGAATCTCTTAGAAATTTCCCTCTCTCTTTGATAAATAAACCCCCATATATGTCCATATTCCCAACAACTGGTATCACATTCTATATATTAAAATAAAAAATAAAATTCACATATTACATTGCTTGGCCATAGCCACAAGCATATTTACATTATGCATTAATCAAAATGAGGATTATAGTGGGGATGCTACAACTATGAGTAGAGCCATATCACTTTTGTGAATGGGATACAATTTCAACCGTTTAAGAATACAACCAGTTAGAAACCATTCATTTGATTCACACAATAGTTCTTATTCTATGTACATCCAATTGATGCCCTCAACCATCAATTGTAATTATTGAAACATTGGTTTTAAGCTCTAGCGTACAATAGTATCCTACACGCCCTTTATAATGTGTCTTTTGCAGTGCACATTGAACTACATGAAGATTATAAGGGTATGCATGGGTGTTTCTTAAAGTTCTCATGATTCTTAGATGGTTAAGAAAAGAGAAATCACTAGAACCTCTAATATTTAATAATATTGGGAAATGTGTGTGTGTGTTTGTGTGTGTGTCTATTTAATAATTGTGGGAGTGTTATATAAAATTATTAGTGTAAACAACATTTGTATCTAGCCACGAGACTCACAAATGATATCACACAAAGATATGATGGTGTCTCATCTTTACTCATCTTGAAATAATTGTTTTGAGTTGAATACTAAGTCAAAAACAAGTAAATTTAAATTTGAAAAAATTATGAGTTATTGGCTAATAGATAACAAAACAAAGTAACATCTCAATTTGGCAATGATAGAAGGGAAATTGTGTTTTTCCCAGGGATAATTTTAAGGATGAAAATTTATATTAAAATGTAGAAACCTGGGATAATAATACTAGTCCTTAATATGCAAAATGTAAAATGTTTGGCGATAGTTTTCTAAAAATATTCAAGTTTCTAAGGATTTTATGTAGTTTCTATAATATTTTGGTGATTTTTAAGGTAATATAATTTTATTCTATATAATCTGGGCGAATCGTTTTTAGAAAAAACGAAAATTGAAAAATCATTTTTTGGGAAAAACCATGGACAATTATCCCATTTGCGAAATTTAGCCCTGTTAAGCCCTAATATTGGCTCATTACCCCTTAATTGGGGCATATTAGATTAGTAATGCTATTTTATTTATGTTGGCTTTAGGCCATTAGTTGTAATTTAGATTAGTAATGT
>JZKD02S1428213.1:517808-570756 GCA_000966675.3 Picea glauca
TCAACCATGTCATTATGTTTATCATAACATGAAGGATTTAATGCATCCAAGGTCTCCTCTAATACTTCTTCACTTTCCAAATCATAAAATAAAGCATCATGAAAATATTGGAAAGAGAAATAACTTATCGTTTTCACTTCTTTATATGAAGGAATATCAAAGTCTTGGATGACTTCATCAAATGGAAGAGAATTCAATACATCATCCCTAATACTCATCTCTTTAATTATCTTTTCATCTTCACCAGAAAATGAAGGACCTAGATCTTCCAAGGGTTCCTTTACTTCTTCACCTTCTGAATCATAGAAAAAAGGGTCATCAAAAACTAGGAAAGGAAAATTATTCACCTCATTCTCTTCATCTTGTGTAGGAGAGATAGGATCTTGGATATCTTCATCGGACAGAGGAGCAAAGACTCCATCCCCGTAACTCACTTATTTAGTCAAGTATTTACTACATTCTATTGAATCATGGAAAAATATTTCTCCTCTTTAGGGGGTTGAAAAACTTCTTCATAAATCTCTCCTTCTACATCAGAGGGTTCTTGTTATTGAGTATGGTACACATCCCTAAGATCTTCCACAATCGCAGTGGTGAATCCTTCATCCTCTAGGGCTATTGCGAGATTTTGAAGGGCATGTTCCTATGTCTGGCATTGTTTTTTCACAAAGTTAATAAACCTATTGATGAGTTATACAAAAGATGATATACCCTTATCTTTGCAACAACCCTTAATCCAATCTTGCAAAAAAAGATGACAGGGAAAATATGAACAATTTTACCAAAACATCCTCCCCTTCAAATTTGATATCACTTATATACTTCAACAATTGTACAATGTGATTAATTGCGAGGCCACCAATCTTGGAGAGTTGTTTAACCATTTTATATCAAGATAATGTGGGTATCCTTGAAAAATTTCAAAATCAATAGTCGCATACACTTGTTCCCAACATATCTTGGAAATATCACAAAGTTGAGAGTAAGGTGGCACCTTGGAAAAGGTTAGTGGAATCACTAGATATCCTCTTAATGATTATCAAAGGGAGTGAGGGAATTACCCTCAGTGGAGTCCTTAGGTAATCTTTTCAAGATGAAGGATTTGAGGGAAAGGTTTACCAAAAAAGTGTCGTTGAGGAATATTGACTCAATTTTCCCTGGAAACGACACCAAAATTGTTATCACACAATCTATACTTTCCAAAGAAAAAAGCAAAGTAGCCCTAGATTGATGTAACACAAAGGTAACCCTATCACTGTCACTGCAATAAGGTACCCCTTTCTCTTTAGGAGGAGGACAAACTCACTCCAAGGGAGACATCCTAGGACCTAGTTGGTCGATGAAGGAGGATAAGACAAGGTAATACCACCCCTCTCTCTAGGTCACTCAAATGAATGAAGTCACTCTAAATGGTTAAGTCAAGGGGTTTAAGGTAAATAAGGTTAATGAGGCCTGCCCTTTCCCAAAGAAACAACAAATTTTAACCAACGATATAAATTCTTTCATCCCATGACTTCAATATAAAATTATGCTACCAAGCAAGTTTATGCATAAAAGATAGATGTCTAGCAATGGTAATAAATGTAGAAATTGTAACTTATAACGACAATGTGATAAAATATAAAGGCCTTGAAATGATAGTATTTTTCCCACTTACAATTTCTATATTAATATAATCCAAGTAATTACTTAAGAAGGGTTGTTAAATTACCCATAACAACAACAAATTATCAATTATGACAATAGTATACAACTTCCAAAAAGTACCTTGCTAAGGCAATTTAGTGGACACTTTTAGCATTTATTGATTGTGGCTTTCCTAGTACAAATTCTGGGTGGCTTATCAATCATAAAATGATTCTAAGAGGATGCAAAAAGTGACTGTAACAACTGCAAAACAAGAGTGATGAAAACTGCAAGAAACCTTAAAAAATGGACTTTGTGAAGAGTAATTTATGCACACTTTAACTCCAACCGATAATACTTTGCTTCATGCAGTTTTATGGGTTAGTTTAGTTAAATTATAAGCTAAATGGGATTCTATATAGTGGTTGTAGAAGTGTTAGAAACAACAACAATTTAGTACCTTAAAACTAGGTTACTAGGTTAGGTTAAGTTGGTAGAGATAGCAAGTGAAGTTGAGTGTAGTTTTGTCAAGGAATAGAAGAAGATGACTAGTGCCTTCAAGGGTAATGGAATCAAGGGAGACGACTTCTTCTAAGGTTGAAAATAAATTGATGATGATGCACAAAAGTCTATGAGGGAAGATGCATAGGGGAAGTAGTAACTTAATTCCCCCTATGCATTGACCTCAAGAGATAAGATGCTAGGGTGTAGGAAAATCTAGGGCCTAGCGCCATTCTCTTCTTAGAATTCTTATGGAGTAATACTTATGAAACAATAACTAATTCAAAATCCTTAGAGGGATAGAAATTAGATCTCTAGGGTTTCACTACTTACTAGATCAATTCAATGAAAGGCTTGGAAAATAAAAGTAAGAAAGTATAAATTTAAGTTTCACACTTCAAGAATTAAGTACACCATGCAATTTCATAATCTTGTCTAAGAAAATAAAATCATACAACAAACCATTGAATATATGACAAAATGCATATATTACTTACTTGCACCAAGAATAATCATGAAAATACCATGCGAGATCACCATAAAACCTCCAAGATTGATCCAAGTTGAAAAAAATATCCTTGAACAAGAATGGAGCCTCACAAATTCAGCCAATAACCCTCACTAGGGTGAACATTTTAGACCTCTTGTCTTATATGACAAGTTTTGATGTGAAAATGAGAGTACTTTATACTTATTTATACAAACGTTTGACCTTTTTGGTTAAAAACAAGGCCGATGTGGCCAAAAATCAATAAAAACTCAATTTTGACATAATTAAATAAATTTTCATCTAAAGAAACCTCCAAGGGTTATGTCATGCCCTTCTAGAGTGATGTTGAGGTCCATAAGTGAAATATTGAGCTAGAAAAGTGGGGCACCTAGACTGTAGAGGCCCCAAATGATGCCCACATGTGCCACCAAGATCATAAATGCATCCAAAATGAAACCCTAGCCCTGGATGAGGTCTAGGGATATGATGGTGACGTTCAGGTCCCTCAAGGGATAACTTCCATGTGGGAAGAGAAAATTCCCCTTGGGTCTATGTCTTCCAGGGTGCCTCCAAAGGCAACACCTTTCTTTCTCCCAGTACAAGTCTTCAATTCTTCTTATCCTTGGATGGGGTTTCAACATCCATATGTGGGTTTTAAGCCCCATGAAGGTCTGATCTTGTCATTCCCTCATGTGTACATTACCATCGGGCAAGGTCCCATAGCAAAAAAAAGTATGACCTCTAGGGGTTCATAAGTCATAGGGATCATAGCATGTAAATCATATCTAATAATTAAATTACCCAAACATGTGCATCAAACCGCTATTACCTAGAAAAATTCTCAAATACGTGATGAAATTTGAAAAGTTAGGTTTGGGGAAGGTCTCAGGGTGTCCTATTGGGATAAACTCTCTTACATTTGGCATGTTTCCCGGGTGGGATCTAGTCCAATTCATGTAAGTGTATGAGGTGGCATGGGGTAATTATTTAGGCATGGGGTGCATGTAATAATAGGGAAATGTAAAGTATTCCTGTGGGTGCCTTTGTGGAGGGTGAGTTGTACCTTATCATAAATGAAATTGTTTCCTAGCCCATTCATTGCCTTTTACTCTTTATTTTATTTCTTTTGATCTTTTCCTCTTATGCTTCAAGGGAATAGTTGAGGGACATTGTCGTCGCTTGATGACCGGAGGTGACAACATTATACACAAACATTTCAAGGAAATGAGAAGGTTGGCTCGTGATGAGACCCCCTTTCTCTTGGCTATGCCACCAAGAGCCACTACCTTGGTTTGGTGACCAAATAGGTGGTAGTGTCATACTGCTACATCCCCATGGTCATAATAGGTTGGCTAGTGATGATGCCTCCTATCCATCAATTAGTAAATTGAGTGTTTATGTATCTTATGGGTCCTCTTTTCCTACTGAGAATTTTTTCACATCTTTCTCGAGGATCCCTGGGAAAAGCATCTCAAAGGTTTCAACATTGGATTTTAACTCTTTCCAATTGCTTTTACCGTCCGGGCCTTTATCCCCTTCTTCCCATGAGGTAAGGTACAACCCTTCCTAGTGTATCCAATCCCAATGCCCAAACAAGGATAGGGGAGATGAGAGGAATAGAGATGGAAAGTGGTAAGTATAGAGGGAACAAACGATGAATTTTCCCAAATCCACCTAGTGGCAACCCATCCTAAAGGGAAATCAACTTACTAGGGTACCATGTAATGCTTCCAGGTATGAACAAGAAAAACAGCATAATTTCCACGAAAACGTCATGAAATGAACAAGGATTCAATACAACATATTCAAGTGCTTCAAAAATTAGAGTGATACATACCATGATAACCGGACTCATTACCTCATGAAGCAAGACTCGTTGCTACTTTAAGACCAGGCTAGTAGGATGGACATTTTTGTTGGTGATACATGGATTGCACTAAAGAAAAGAGGGGCCCTCTGTGGCCATGCTCAAGTCATCTGGATCTTCGTACTCCATGTCTAGGAACTATGGGCCTCAAGACGTAATCTCTTTAGTTATCCCTAGGCTAGGGGATAACATGGCCAAGGATGTATCTCTTACAATAATTAAATGATACTCATATGGTTAAGAATCTTATTGTGTGGTCTTATTGGTATAGTTTGGTTTTATAGGAACTCCATAAGAACTTGAGGCTAAGTTTTGTTCTAAGGAGGGAAGTATGTAGCATCCCTCCTTTCCTAACTATCCTTTGAGAAAGGATTAAAATGTCAATATGAAGTTTGAATAAAGAATTTAGTGATCCTGTTTCTGAATATGTTGTATGTATATGACTTGTGGAATGTACTTAATTAAAAGGATGCATTTGATAGTATTAATTATTGTGTAGATTAGCATATACGTTATTATTGATATATGCTCAAACATGAAATGAATACTTATTATCTAAACAAGTGTAAGTTGTGTTAGGTGGACATGATCTTTGGGACTTTTAGGTGGAATTTGATTTAAGGAAGAGCAAGGCCATGGAAGCCAAATTAAATGCAATGAAAGATTAATGTAACCATTCAAATTTCATTAATATTATATTGCTTACATTCTATATCTATATGAATGTGTTGTGACATGACTTAGGTGGTGAAAAACATTGGTTATCTCAGGAGGAAAAGGTGGATATGGTTTTTGGGAAAAATCCACTTTCGAATTCAAACACTAATATGTATGGATGGTAGCTGGTAATATTATAAAATTAATAATTATGATGTGATAATAATATATAATTAATTATTATCATGCATATATGATATCAAACTATTACTGCATGTGCACCATACATGGAAAGCCTTTCCAACTTGACAATAGATAAGTGTAGGCCATAATCAATAAATCCTTAATGGAGACGTGCACTCTCAAATGAGGCACAATGTCTCAATAGAGGGGTGGAGTCTCTAATTGAAAAATATATGGTCTTGTGATTGGGGGGTGGGAATAGTAAGTTGTGATGATCTTACTCCATGGAACCTTATAGTTCTAGATGCCAAGTTAAACTAAGGTAAAATTGAAAGACCCCATGGTTAAATTAAGACATAAAGTAATTAGCCACTTTTAAGGGGCTCTTAAAAGTATTATCATTTTATCTAAAATGAGGATTATTATTTAATAAAAAAAATTGAATAAAAAAATGGGGGAATGACACATGGGAGAGGGTGATGAAAAATAGGGAAACAAATAAAAAGAAGATGAAAAATTGTTAATTGTGCATTGGGGGGTGGCTAGCTTCATTGAGTTTATAAATATATGTACTTATCTGAATAATAACTAGGATGTGGAAGGAAGAACTATCTTTAGGAGTCTATATGCTTACCAATGGATGGTAAAGAGATCCATACCAAGTACATTAAGTAACCAAAGATGGTTATGGACCCATATAGCTCAAGGGTCTCAGGGGAAGAAGTTGTCCCTAAGTATAGTTGGTATGGCTCGGAGGAAACACGTTAGCACCATGAATGTTGACAATGACAAATAAATTTGGAAATGATGGACGAAACATTGCTAAAACACAGAATACAACTCACGAGTCAAATATAATCTTATTGGTTTTGAGAGTGTATTTTATATTACATGAGTGGTTACATATAAATTTATGATGACACTAACTTTGTGAGTAATATAAGAACTCTATATATTTAGGATATATTTCTTCTAACAAAGAAAGAGAATGGATCCTCAAATATTATGGAAAGTCCAATAAAAAAATGTCTTAATTCTCATCTTAAAAAAGAAATAACTTTCAAAATTGTTAAATATAAACTTTAAATTACTTGCGTTAAAAAATTCATGGTTGGTTCATATGTTGCGGTTGAAATGCAATGGTTCATTGGGAATTAGGTATTTTCGTGGGATTCTAGTCGAAAGATGAACATTGCAATGGAGAGATATTGGTTTATGAGTCTCACCATGTGATATGGAATTCGTTGGATTTTGGTATTGAATTTGACATTGTTAGTTTCCTTTGACTTTGAAAACTAAACTACACATACTGTGACTTGATTATATAAATCCCCCTCAAGCTAGTACGATCCATTGTTTTGATTCCATAGACCAAGATAAAAAAGAAAAAACAATGCTTTCTCAGATTCTGAATCATGTGGACACTCATATCATTATGATTCTTGCAAACCCATTTGTAAATATGGTTTGGTATCTTCACCACCATGTCCACAACAATTTCCACCATCACCAACATATTACCACAACCATTTCCACCATGACCAAGATATTGCAATGGATTACCTTGTCCATTCAACATCTCTTAGTGTTTTGTACCACCCCAAGTAAAACCAAATTTCGGTACTAGGCCACTTCAATGTCGGACATCCTCTACCGAAGAACCCCATTGGAAATTATCAATGTGCTAGTTATCCTCCTCTACCGAAGAACCCCGTTTGAAATTACGAGTGTACTAGTTATCCTTAGGCTAGAGTATATAATTTAACTCAATATACCATGTAGAAGACTCTTATTAGGGTTGTTTTGTGAGAATGTGGGCTTTCTCTAATGTGACATGGAGATTGTCATGAATCAAAATTTTCAAATCCTTTATTTTGAATTATTCACGTTCGTACGAACTTGTGCTTAGTGCGTGAATTTAACGTAAGGCCGTGTAGAATGTTTTGATTAAGTGGTTTTATAGAATTTTGAGTAATTTTCATTCATATTTAACTGTGCAATTTAACTCGATATAAAATTAATTTTAATTATTAAATATTATTTAATAGTAAATATTTTTTTGAATATTATAAATAATACGCTTATTATTGACAAACTTCTTAAAAATTTAACTCAATATACAATTAAGTTTACAGAAGAGTGATTGATGGTTCATCGCATATGGATTTTTCAGCTATTCATTTACAGAAGAGAAATTGATGGTTCATCACATATGGATTTTTCTGTCTCATATAACCATCACTCTATATTTAATGATGGTGAATCAGTTACACTTTATTTGGTTTGTCATAATAAAATGATATCTTTCACAATTAATATAGATTTATATAAATAAGTAATAAGTAATGCATTTTTATTTACAATTCTTTTAAAATAAAATCATTGTTAAGAAAATTATTTCAACTTTTATAAACCCAATATTGTGTTATCATAGTGTTAACCATAAATGTGGAAGAGATTCTTTAGCTTTTGAATTACAAATAAAGTTATTTGATTGTTCATCAGATATCGGATTTCTATTTAGTCTCATATAACATCCAATTATATTTAATTATTGTGCCTTTCGTTCATATTGATCATTATTGGTTATATTTTCCTTGTTTGCTGTAACGAGAACTATATCTTCCTGAGTTAAAATGGATGTTTAATAAATTTAAAATTAAAATGAAGTTACCAAAATAAATAATCCATTTGTATGTACAAAGTCGAGAATACAATTTATAAATTTGAGAGACATATTTTAACTTTTCATTTACAGAAGAGTGATTCAACTTTTTATTCACATAAGAGTGATTGATTGTTCATCAGATATGGGATTTCTACTTAGCTTTTCATATTTAATGACGGTGCTTCTTACTCAGAATTATTGGTTAAGTTTATAGTAATAAGAATATGATATTTTTTTAATTAAACCTCATACACCAATGCTATGATTAATTTGAAAGAGATTCTTCATCTTCTCATTCAGAGAGGAGTGATTGAAGGCTGATTAGATATGGGATTTGTACTCAGCCACAACTACTCATATATAGAGATGGTGCCTCTTGTTCACAACTATTGATTACTATCTTCTTTGTAAGTCATAACATAACAAGAACTATATTTTCTTCAATTAAAATTAAAATAAGATGAATAAAATGAATCTATTTAAATAATACAATTTTGTTCACAAACTTCGTAATGGCTGTCAGGAGATTATATCAACATGGCGTTCCGATGTTATGTTTTCAACAATAAATTTGAGAGAGATTCTTCATCTTCTCATTCACAGCAATGTGAGATTATGTCGACATGGCGATCCAATGTTATGTTTTCAACAATAAATTTGAGAGAGATTCTTCAACTTCTCATTCACAGCAAAGTGATTGATTGTGTATGGGATTTCTACTCAGCCTCGTATACCAACCACTCATTTTTAGTGATGGTGCCTCTTGTTCATAACTATTGGTTACACTTTCATTAATCTCCCAGACGTTAACTTTCGCCATTATTCCCCTTTGGCGGGCTTGCGCGCCCCACTGTGACCGAGCAGCCTTTGTCTTATTTCCTCGGCAACATGCAACATCAGTGGGTAGTTGCTTCCTCGGCATCAGTAGGTAGGTGCTTAATGTCGTCTTGAATGCTGTAGATGATGTGCTCCGCACGATCCTTCGCGAGTGCTATTGATCACGTGTTCCAAAAGATTAACCACTGTGTTTGTTTTGTGGCCTAACTTGGGAGTAATTTTTTTAGTTACTTTTTAGGCAAGTTTTTTTGTGTTTTATTTTAAATTTTAGTCAATCCAGAATTTTGATCAATTTTTTGAGTATTTAAGTTGGTTTAAAATGGGTCAAAATCGAATTACCTTTACCGTTTCTGCAGGTTTTTCAGCGGGCTCATTTTAAATTCCAGTGAATCCAAAATCCTGATCGATTTTCTGAGTATCTGGATTAGTTTAAAATGAATCAAAATCTTTGAAACAGGGTTTTGAAATGCATGGAACTTTGATCCATACAAAACTCAAACTATCCCTGAAAATCTGACCAAATTCAAATTATTTTTTTACTTGAAAAACGAATCTAATTGCTCCCAAGTTAACTACTCCGTTTTACACAGATTCAACATGGGATATACGTCAGTCGGCTGCGTTTTGGTAATTCGCGTTGTAATTAGCGTATTGAGAATCTGGCTTTTGGGATTCAACGACCTTTCATGCAGTTATATAGCAGTACACCCAATTTAAAACTAATTTTATTGTCTCTACCGGTTTAATAAAGTGAAGTGTGCAATCTTCTTCCAATCTTGCTTCTACGCGTCGTAAGAATGCAAGTTGCTCTGATATTTATTTTTATTTTTATTTTCTTCTCCTTGACCGTTGTACATGACCCCTGAGTCCTTTTAGTGATGAGATATCGGAAAAAGTTACAGGCAATGAGGCATTCTCTTTTATAGATCACCTTTTGAGCTCATCAAATCTAAATAATAAATGAGGATATCTAAATAATAAATGAGGATAAGCAGAAAAACTTGTTTATTATGTAATGATTAATTAATTATTAGTTTTGCTTGAATTTATGAAAACAATTTAATAGGAAATGAATCAATAGGAAAAAAAATATACACCTTCCACACAATTGAACATAAGATGTATCTTGAGAAATGCAATATGGGATAAAATATATCTAGAAGGTGGGGCCTATGTCCTGCTCTTTTTTTTTGAATTATGGAAAGAAAGTACAAAAAAAAAGGCACTCACTATGGAGTTACCTTGATGGCTGAAGCAAAATCTCTCCTCTTATGTTATGCTCTCAAAATACCTCTCCTAAATACTATGCTCAACTATGGAACAAATACAATTCTAAAGAATGGAACCCTTTGTCTTCCTTGTTATATAACATTTTGTCGCAACAAGTGATACTGCGTATTCTTTCACATGTAAAACATAGAACTTTGGAAGAAAAATGAGAGAAAGTCTTCGTAGGAAGGATCAACTCTAAAAAATCCATAAATTACAAAGTTGTCGCTTGTTGCTTTCTAACAAGGTGCGACAACATCACTTGTCACATGCTACATCACTGGAAGGTGCGACAATGTCACCTCTTGCTTAGGTTGAAGGCTAGGACAACCTTTGTACTTAAAAAAAAGAAGAAATTCTTGAAGCTTCTAGAAGAGAAACTTCGATGATGAGTTGTTTGTTGATCGGTTTGGATCTCACCCACCTCTCCTAATTTAGTGAGATCCTAGCCTCACATCTAACCTCCTCATGGCTTCCTCTCCAATCTATAAATGGAGGCATCTTCTAAAGGGAAACACTAATAAGTAATAATTGATGAGTAATAAAATAATGGTGAATTGAGAATAGCTCCTCATTTGTAACTGAGAGTTGGTGAACTTTATTTTGGTCTTAAGAGATTTTGGGCTAAACTGATCAATAGATGGTGATGGCATTAATGGAGGCCACTAGGGTGCTAGATCATTGAACTGTTGCAAGGAGTTTGTCAGCACCAAGAATTGGTGTTAAACTACTTCTTGATTTATTAATACAATTATACATTTCCCTTTCCTAATAAAGGTTGTAAATGATTTTTTATTTGTATTTGTCCTTGGCTATTTGCACAGATTCATTGAAACATATATATGTTTGTTACTTTCAATTGTTCCTTTTTATCCTTTGGAGGTCTCTGTTTCTAAAAGGCATTGGATTAAGATTAGAGATAAAAACATCAGTTAAAAAGGTATGAGTTTCTATCCTTTCATTTCTCATCTAAATCTAAGGAAAGGAGTGTGTTATTTCTTTTTTGTTCTAGTTTAGCGTTCTCGAACTAGGGGGATTTGTTTATGTCCACATTTCTGAATTTATCCACAACAAAAGTGGCAACCATACTAGGGACCGATCTTCTAGATTTCTTATCCTAGTTTGCTACTTGTGTCCTGTTTGAGTCTTTCTAAGTCATCACTTGGCCTTGTTTGATGAGTCGATTTAAAATTCCACTGAAAATTCCACTGAAAATTCTGAGCAATTTTTTTATTTTTTATGAGTTTTAATTGTTTGTCGTGTCCTTGTTTGAGGTACAGAGAGACATTGTGGGACTATAATATTCTGTCAAAGAAACCTGTGACAACCTCTAGAAAAATTATCTTTTGATTGTTCTTTCTTTTCCAAATCTGAGATATGATGATTGCAATGTTTTTTGACTGATTAATTCGTTGATTTACAATCTTCTTGATGATCTGAAGTTTATTTTTCACCATTGAAAGTTTGTCTTATTTATTTTGAATTAAAAAGGAGATAAGCTCTTAGTGGTATCTTTGAGTGCTTTTCAATCTAATATTTTATATTGTATTCTTCCGGGTTTTCGATAGTAACAAAGTAATCTTTGTTCATTGAATTATTTTCTTTGAAGTTTTTGGGTGGTGCATTTCTAAGATTGCATTTTAGAGAGAAATTGCATGTTTTTTGGCATTTTTGGGGGGGGCATGAATCATGTATTTTGCAATTTATTTCACTCATACATTAAGCACCTATTCATTCAAAGAGTGATTTTCATTTCTTGCTTTGACATTTGTAATTGTTTCGTTGCTTGAAATCTCTTGCTCCATTCTATAGAGAGATTTCATCGAAATAAATTCTTATTGGAGTCAAGTATCATACATCATCATCGAGTTGCATCCACAATATCTTTTAAGTGAACAAAAACCTTAAAACATAACTTAATTAAAAAAATTAGTAACATTGTGTGGGTAGGTAGAGACGTGTTCCAACATCTTTAAACATAGGAGCTTTCATTATTTGTTAGCACTACAATCCGCAGACTATGTGGTTCTCCCACATACCTTCGAGTATATTGTGAGGTCCCTTTTGAACGATTGTGCATTAGAAAACATTATCACAGATTTCAGCTCCCATGTGCCTTGAGTATATCAGGAGACCCTTATAGGACCTGAAACCGAGCATCCTTTCGACCGTCTTGTTGTCGCAATACACCGAGAACAACACTCAAGGAGATTACTATGCACGTATTGCTAGGTAGTTTTCTAATATGGCCAAGGGTATGGTTTATCCTCCTTGGTTGGTTCTCTAAAAGATTGGGCCAAGTATTACTATTAGACCCTACAATATATCGCGAGTTGTGATGACTTGGCACTCATATGAGATTCCTTTTATTGACCCCACCTATTCACATGACTGCTTGTTTCCTTTAGACTTTGATAGTGTGTGATCATTTTTTTAGTGGACTCTAGGTTGAATTTCTCTCTATTACGTCATTTCCTGGAACTCCCAATGAAGGAACCCATTTTTCCGAGGAACCTTTCATTTTTCCTTCAATTGGAAATGTTGGTCCTCCTTACATTGCTACTTCCCGTTTACCAGGACTCACCATAGGGTTATCTGTGTGGTTGTTTTCCACTCTAGTTTTTCCAAATGTGCCTACTATTTTGAATGCACCTAGTGTTTTGAATGCGCACCCTCCCTCTCAAGAATTTGGTAAAAAACTTTCACCTTATGGGGATCCTTTTCCTTCTTCTCCCGTTGCATATTCTTCTTTTTTGTCTTCTTCACCTTGTGAAATCCTCACCACTAGTAACTAGGATATTAAGGAAAAGAACAAGAAGAAGAAGAAAAATCAGCAAAAGGTTAAGAAACTAGTTATTGTTGATTAGGATGGAAACATCAAGAAACCTATCACCAAAATTCGCAAACCCAAATTCCCTTGTAGGATTTACAAGGGTGATCACCTTCTCAAAGATTTCCCTGGTATTCCCAAGGTTGTAGATGTGTGGTATCAATTTCTTCTCAATCCACGTCATTAGCCACTGAAGGTCATGCTGTTGACAACCCATCGAATCGTAATCAGGTTGGAAGTAAGAAGGGTAAAGTCAAATTTCCTTGCTTATTATATAAGGAGATACACCATACCTACCTTTTTCCTCGCATGGATGAAGATTCATATCTGTTGAAAAATTGTTTTGATGACCAAGAACAACTTCCAACAACTTACCGTAAACTCTCTCGCAACCCACCATTAGTTGATGAAATGGTCAATCTGGTTCTATCCTTGGTTAGTCTGTTTGATCAAGTGGTCAATTTGGTTTCATCCTCAGTTGACCTCATTGATAAAGTGGTCGATCTGATTCCATCATCGGTTGATCCCACTTTTCCATTTAAGAGTGAAACCCAAGTGATCGATTTGGTTCCATCATCGGTAGATCCCACTCTTCAATTGAAGATTGAAACCCAAGTGATCAATCTGATCCCATCATCGATTGATCCCACTCTTCCATTAAAGAGTGAAACCCAAGTGGTCGATCTGGTCCCCCTTTAAATCGACCCCACTCGTCCTTTGAAGAGTAAAGATGTCACTCATGTATTTCTTGTTACTTTGTATTCCTTTGGCCGAGGGGGCATTCCACCTGTTCCAACAAAACCCCCTCCAAGCAATGTTATTACCATTGATTGGGATGCTCTAACATAACCTTGTCTTCCTTCTTACATGCCTTTCCAAATCGTTGTTCAAGTTTATGGTAGGAATATTCTTAACACTGTAATAGACGAAGGAGCTTATGCTAGCATCATATCCTTGAATGCTTGGAAAGCTCTTGGTTCACCTCAGCTTGCATCAGTGACCCATAATCTGTTTCCCTTTAACAGAAGGATTATTCAACCTTTATTGATCCTTCCTCAGTTTCCTATTACTTTGGGGGGGGAAATGGTCTACATTGATGTGATGGTAGTCCACAAACCCTTGGACTTTAATTTTCTCCTTAGGAAAGACTATGTTTACACCAAATTTCATCCATTGGACCTCATATGATAGCCAACCGTCTGACTTCCCTGAATGGTCCTTACATGCCAGTGTCATCCTCCCCACCATAGTTCAATTATGTGGATACCTGTCCCATGCATTCAACAATGAATGAGAAGGAATATCTCCCTTCTTCTGACTTAGATACTGTAATTCACATGGTGATCTCTTCGATAGGTATTTTAGATCTTGATATCCCTACCCCTATCACGAACCTCGATCTATATCCTTTCCAGAGTGTTGTTCTTCAGTATAGTGAAGATCTCTTGGAAGCCATGGTCAAGGTTTTTCCCTTACATGTATTCCTTCCAAAGAATTATCCTCTTGGAATCCATGATCAATATGATAGTCATGAGCATAGTTCTTATTTCTGTGTTAATCTCGTTAAAAAATGAAACATCTAATCATGAGTAAAGTTATTTCCTGTGTCAAGCTCATTAAAAAAATAAACAACCACCTCTCCTATTGAGTCAAGTCTTTCACTAGATATTGTAACTTAACCTTATTTTCACCCGCATTTGTCTTTTGTCCCTTTTTCTTTATCTGGTACATAAATCAGTGACAACTTCAATGTGGGTGGATGAAACGAAGCTTGGGGGGGTAGATATCTAGCCTCCAAACATCATGCTAGAACAAAGCCACTAGCTTCCATCACGTAGATAGGGATCATAGTACCAACTATCCATGGGTCCCATTGATCCGAGTGGATATCGGTGGCCACCCACCTCTTCTATGGGCTAGAAAAACAATTTTTCTTGGAATTTTTTCGTGTTCCAAACTTTCAGGGCCATTTTGGGGCCCCAAACAACGTTTTTTGGGGATTTTTGGCCCAGGTGACTACTAAAGGTAATGAATTGGGCTAGTCGAAAATTTTTCTTCTCGGTTAGACCTTTCCAACAGTGTATCGAGTGCCCCAAACGAAGATCATATGAAAAATTTATGCCCTCGAGAAGTTGATGTAACAACTACCCCCATCGAGGCCCGCAAACCTTTTGGCTTTTCATCTTCCAGGGTTGGGGTTTTGGATTTTACTTATGTTTGAAAGGCCTTTGGAGCATCATTTTAACAATCAGTTTCTTGTGAGTGCGAGTAGTCATCACATCTCTTCTCAGAGATAAGATGCCACCATTCTAGCATGTCTTTCACTCTATATTTTTACAATCTTTGTACATTTTTTCTCAATAATAAAAATTATATTACTGTATCTCTGTGTTTATGGTTGAATCTATGATAAATTAATGTTATATTGTTGTATATTCGATATATCTCTGTATATTTATTTATTATATCTCCTCTCCCATTTCGTGCAAAAAATAATCTGGATCAGTGGTATCAGAGTAGGCTGCTCTTGATCATTTTTCAGTCCATGTCCCCGACGCGGTCTGAGTATAGCAAGTTGGGTCTCAAGCTTGTCTCTCTTGATAATAATTTATCTCGCACACCAAGGAAACCCTCAATGGCGGAAGAAAATAAAAATGACAGAGCTGACGATTCTATCAATCTGTTGCTTGAGAAATCTCTCACGCGACAGAGGGACAAAATGATGCATAATTTTTCCCACATCCTTCAACGCTTATCGATAACAAAGAGAACATATTCATCAAGCGACCACTTTGGAGGAACCTTTCCTTTAAAGGTACAAGTTAATTTTGATATTCCCATACTTGAAGGACACATAAATGCATATGCCCTAGAAAAATGGTTAAATTTGCTAGAAGGTTATTTCTTTGTTCATAATTTCTCCGATAGGGAAAATATCACCTTCGAACTCCTTAAAGATCTCCCACATGTCAAACATTGGTGGGAAACTTATTGGGAGCAAAGATCCATAGAGGAGTCTAGAATATATGGGGTTGAGCCCACGTGGGATTTTTTTGTGGATGCGGTAAACGAACAATATTACCCTATTGGCAACTATGAGGACCAATACATGAGATGGACCACACTGCGGCAAGAGAGGGGCCAAATAGTTTTGGAGTTCACCAATATATTCCATACCTTGTGCACCAAGCTGGGTATCAAAGACTCCGAGTGATGTTTGGTTTTGAAATATCGTGACGCTCTATACAGATACATCCAAAATTAAATGCATCTTTTGGAAATCTCATAACTTGGTACTCCTTATTGATATGCTATTCAAATTGAGCAGAAATTTAAGCACCAGAAAAAACGAGAGTTCAGGTCTGCAAATACGCAACAACCAAAGTATGATAAAGACGACCCTAACAAACAATCTCCCAAAAACCAGTCTAAGCCACAGGAAAAGAAGGGTCATGGGAACTCCAGAAAATGATGCAATTTCCACAAAATCTTCTAGCACAACACCGATGAATGTCACTCAAAACAGTGATTGGTGGTCGAGATCAAAGACAAGGAGATGAACCCTAATTCAAACTTATATTCTGAAAATACTGGTAAAAGACATATTATCGATGCAGACCCCATCACTATTGTCATGGCTGCAACAATTCAACCAGAAGAACTAATAGATCCAGAAGAGGGGGAGCGCCTTTTTCATTCACAGATGTGGGCGAATGGGACCCCACTACATTTTATTGTTCATAGAGGAAGCGAGAATAACCTCATCTCAACAAAGGTCATCAAACAATTGGGATTGTCAACAACACCACACCCGCATCCATACAACATCGGGTGGCTTTTCCAGAGATGAGATCTCCATGTCAGCCAAAAATTTTGATTGTCATATGGCATCCAACCCTTAGGGGATGAGGTATTATGTGATGTTTCCCCACTCGATGTCTGTGATGTTATATTGGGCCAGCCATATATGTGGAAGCACCAGGCTATCTATGAGCCTCAACCCCGTAGTGTCATTGTTACTCTGGGGGGTCATCTCTTCAAGATACCAGAGGTAGTTCCAACTATTGTCCCACCTAAACAATGTTGCAATGTACTATCTCATACTAAAAAATTCAACTTCTTCACAATCTTTTCAAAAGGTGAATAGAAGGATACTACAACCACTATAGCCTCGGCCCAAGCACCTTCTATCCAATAGAAGAAGGTCGACAAGGTTGCAGCAAAGAGGAAAGATTTCTTCTGCACATAGTTATCTCATGTATCGATACTGGTTAAAAATTTCCAACCCTTCCAGCCACAAGTTTGTGACATCCTTCACCAAGTTAAGAAGTGCAACTTCTCTAGCAAGAAAGCACCTCACCAAGACTTAGATTCAACAATCGCTTTCCCCTCTCCCCCGAGAACTCAACACAATGGAGACCATTTATTCAAAAGGAGGGAGGATTGATCCAGGTGGATATTGGTGGCCACCCACCTAATCCATGGGCTCGAAAAACATTTTTCCATCTTGGCCATTTTCCAAAAGTTTTTCAGGTTCCAAACTTTCGGGGTCGTTTTGAGGACCCAAACGACATTTTTTGGGGATTTGGGCCTCGGTGACTGCCAAAGGCACTAACCTTGGCCAGTCAAAAATCTTTCTTCTCGGTTAGACCTTTCCAACAATGTATCAAATGCCCCAAATAGATATCATATGAAAAATGTTTTCCCCAGAGAAGTTGACGTATCAACTACCCCCATCGGGGCCCGCAAACCTTTTGGATTTTCATCTTCTAGGGTTAGGGTTTTGGATTTTACTTAGGTTTAAAAGGCCTTTGGATCCTCATTGTAACAATCATCTTCTTTCAAATGCGGGTATTCGTCACATCTCTTCTTAGAGATAAGCTTCCACCATTCTAGTGAGTCATTCACTCTGTATTTTTACAGTCTCTGTACATTTTCGCTCATTAATAGAAATTGCATTACTATATATATGTGTTTATGGTTGCATCTATGATACATTTATGTTATATTTCTGCATATCCAATATATCTCTGTATATTTATTTATTATATCTCTGCTCTCATTTCGTGACGAAAATAATCCAGATCACCCATTCAAAACCTTTGGACATTATGTTGGGAACTCTTCGGAGTATCGTTTAATCTATTTTTAGACTCCCTAAAAATCAAAATATTGTCAAGCGATATTGTTCTCTTTAACTCTCCTTAAAGTGAATTAGAAAGCACGTCTATTGAGCAGTAGTTTATCTCTTTTTCGATCTCATCAGACTATTTACGAAAAATGAACACCCTATCTATGTGGTTAGGAGAGTTTTCCCTTGAATTGTTTTACACTTTTTCTGGCTTGGGAGACTAAATTTACAAAAAATGACCTTTTGGAGTTTTCTTTAAGTGTTTTTAAAACTCTCTAAATATGAAAAATCACTGAGTTTACTTCCTTTGGACTCGTAAAACTCACATTGGAAGACCCATATGGGACCAAACCATTCATTATCAGGGTTTGTTAAACATACATCGAGGGACTTGTTCGAGGGATGAGCTTATACAATGAGAATTTGTTATCCTTCTCAAGATCATTAAAAGATAAATAGGTACACACTAAGCATGGTGGGGGGAAATTGGGAATGGAATCTGTAGTGAATCTATATTAATTTCAGTAGTCACTCTTGAACATGAAATCTTTTACCTTTTGCATCAAATTTGGGAAATCCACTTTTCTCTTGTCAAACATTCCCTTTTTTGCAAGATTTTTCCCTATGATATTCTATTTCGAGTTAGTGATGACAAGACCTTTTTCATGTCAATGTTCAAGAGAAGTTCAAGGGAGTAGCCTTTTATTTCATCATCCAAAATATGCATTCCTTTAATTCTCCTATTTGAATGGCCATCCCTACGTCGGTCCTGAAATTACTCTATGCTTTGACTATAAATCTTGTACATGTTATGTGTCGTTGATGGGGGGTATATCAAATCCCTCATGCAATGAATCACTTCCTCTCGATGTAAAATCATTATCTAGGAAGATGATTTAGAAGCTATTTAGTAACTTGGAACCTACATGACTCAATAGAAGGTCTCCTCACTTTTGACAGGGAGCTTACATCATTGACCTCTGATAAAAAAAATTCATCAAATGTTTGACTTCAACTCTATAAATTCACATTTGAAGGAATGTACAAATTTACCTTGGGGGTGATTGAAATTAATTATGATTTCCATCGCACTTGTTAATGGTATACACCAATGATCGGTAATCAAGTGGTTTCTACCATGTTAGACGCCGAGAAATTTATTCACATAGTTAGAATCGTACTTTGGAATTGAAGACGAGATGAAGAACCTAGGGAACTTCGTTTGAATATTTATTTCCCTTGGATACGATGGAAAGTACTGGAGTAATTGTTTCACATAGATCCACATTGTATTAGTCTGTGGCTATGTTACTATTATAATTTATCGATCCAAAGTGTATATTCTTGTGGCTATGAATCCATTAAAATCGTGTAGATATGAATCCACATTCTATTTCTAGTGGCCATGTCATTAGTAAATGTAACCATGTATTTTCAATGTATTTTTTAGCAGCCATGTTTAGAGTCATTTTTATTATGAGTATGGGAATGCCTATCTCAGTGGCGATATAATATTGTACTGCAATTTCCTTGTGTTGTTGGGAGGTTTCCAACCGATCTGTTCTTTGTTTCAAATACCCACCTGGAAAAGTATTTCATCTATCATCTCTTCTAACTTCATACTTTGGGGGGAATTTTTTTATACAACATTTTGTCACAGCAAGTGATACTTCCTATTCTCTAACATCTAAAACATAGAAATTTGGAAGAAAACTGAGAGAAAGTCTTCTTGGGAAGGATCAACTCTGAAAAATACCTAAATTCAAAAATTGTCTCTTGTTTCTTTCCAGCGAGGTGTGACAATGTCACCTTTTGATTAGGTTTAAGGGCGTGAGAACCTTGTACATGGGAAAAAATAAGAAATGTTTCAATCTTATAGAAGATAAACTTTCATGATGAGTTGTTTTCTGATCGTTTTGGATCTCGTCTGCCTCTCCTGATTTAGTGAGATCCTAACCTCCTCATGGATTCCTCTCCAATCTATAAATGGAGGCATATTCAAAAGGGAAAGGCTAATAAGTAATAAGTCATGAGTAATAAAATAATGTTGAATTGAGAATAGATCTTGGTTTGTAATTGAGAGTTTTTGAACTTCATTTTGGTCCTAAGATATTTTCGGCTAAAGTGTTCAAGATATGGTGATGGAATTAATGGAGGTCACTTGGATGATTGAACATTGAACTAATGGAAGGAAATTTTCAACGCCAAGGCTTGGTTGTAAACTACTTCTTGGTTTATTAATACAGTTATACATTTTCCTTTCCTAATAAAGGTTGTTAATGGTTTTTAATTTGTATTTCTCCTTGGATATTTACAGCGATTCATTGACACATATGTATGTTTTTTACTTTCACTCGTTCTTTTTTATCCTTTTCTAGATCTCTATTTCTAAAAAGCATTGGATCAAGTTTGGATCTATAATCAACGATAGATCCATACTATATATACGATAGATCCAAACACACTCCTTTCTTGGTTTTTTCTAGTTTTGGGTTCCCAAAATAGGGATATTTATTTATGTCCGCATTTACGAATTTATGCACAACAAAAATTCGTAATGAGGACATAAAAAAATCTCCCTAGTTCGATACCACACAACCTAGACAACATATGATGGAATGGGAGGACCCAGAGAACATATAGACATATGTGTAACCCAATGGAGATTGGTTCCACCAAAGGAATGGCCACATCAATTTATTCATACATTATAAGGCATATCGAGGAATGGCCACATCACTTTATTCGTATACCAAATTGGAACTACATAGAGGAACTACAAACTGGGGAGATTTGCAGCAGAATTTTGTGATCACCTTTGGATTTGAACATGAGAATCTAGAAATAGATCCAGCACTGAAGTAGATAAAAGAGAAGACATTTGAAGAACCATAAGTTGAAATTATAACATGTTATCAAAATTAGAATAGATAGAAAGTCAGACAATTTTAACATTGCTACCACGTCAAAGATGATGACCCAGCAGAAGAAAACCCGTGCAATATTCAGATTACAAAAGTTGAAGGGGAAAGAGAAGTAGAAGGTCCAAAGTTAGAGTAAGAATAATTTGTTTCACCACTGAAGATAAAGAAGGTAAATATTGTAATAGAAGAGAATCCAAATATTGCAAGTATTGGTGACTATTGGGATAACCAGAGAGTGGAAAAAATAATAGAGTTACTGTGCGAGTATAGTTACTTGCTTCCAATGACGTTTTCATAAATGAAAGGGTTAGGAGGAGAACTTGAAGAAATGAATATCCCATTGAGACCAGATGCTATACCAATAAAACAAAGACCATATAGATTTAATACAATATATAAAGATAAAGTGAAGGTAGAGATTGATAAAATGTTAGAGGTTCGGATAATAGAACCTGTTGAAGAATTTGAGTGGATTAGCCCTATGGTAGTTCAGGAGAAGAAGAAAGGGGGAATCATGATCTTTGTAGACTTAAGGAATTTGAATGATTCATGTCTGCATCATCCCTTCCCTACTCCTTTTACAAATGAGGTATTGGAGAATGTAGGAGGACAAGAAGCATACTCATTTATTGATGGATTTCCATGGTATCATCACATCATAATAGCACTAGAGGATCATCATAAGATGAAATTTTTCATAGAATAGGGGGCATATTAGGCCTGCTCCAATAGGCCCCCAACACTCACCTATGGCTTTTCCCCAACCACTCAGGTAGTGTGTTCCTCCTAAATTGACTTCTCTAGCTCCTCGAACCTGGATAAAATGTATTCAAATTTATAATTTACTTGTGTGCTCTTCCCTACAATAGTCTCCATAGTCTGCACAGTGATAGGCTCCTTCAAAAATTATTCATTCTGCAATCCAACCTATTCAACCTGAACCTTGGCTTCATCAATCTCCGTCATCATTTTTTCTGCGCCCTCTTGCAGTGGCTCCAACTGTGCTTGCCTTTCCTATTTTTCTACTTGTATGTTCTTCAATTGTTCATGCAAGTTCTTCATTTCTTGTGCACTACTCAATATGTCTAAGATTATCATCGTCTTCTGGTTTTTATTTATTTATTGTAGCTCTATGTTTAGACCTTCTTATTTCTTTTCTATCTCCTACAGTTTTCCATCCTCCAACATATATGTCCATAACTTCGTGCTTCTATTGAACAACTCGGTGATTTTCTGAGTGCTCAGTGCAATACTCTCCATATGACTTATAAATTCTTGTTTCCTTTGCATTCTAACTTTTTATGGTGTAGTGAGAGCTAAGAGGTCCATCAAATATGCAATGTATATCCTGTAAGCCTCCATAGTATACACTATCTTTTAAATATTTTCTTCTGTTGGTTTGTTCCCTTCTTGCACATTGTTAGGAATTGTTTTAAACACTTCTTTCACCTATTGTTCCATTTTGTTAGTGCGCTAATTTATTGTATATATCTTGAAATGTACTTGAGTGATTGTCAAATCTAGTTTCTTTTTTACTTCGTTGGCCAATTATAGACTTGTCGCATCTGTGTGGGCCCTTGACTATATTTCTCATTCAACACTTATTTGAAGTTTGTACAACACCTTCGTTGGAACCTTGGGCAGTTCCAAGTCCAAATGATTTATGTCCTTTAATGGATTTTGTGTTGTCTCATCATACACCTGTAACATCTCCTTAGTGATATTTAAATATTCACTCCCCATGGCTATAATATGCATTGTCTCCTGCATTGGAACTGATATTTCCTACAAAGTGTGTTCTTGCACTTGTTCTTTCTCCTGCATTGTGGTGATTTGTAATTGTTCTAGTGCCTCCTTTACTTCTGTCAACTTCTTGACTATCTCTTCCCTTTACTTCTCTACATCATACCACACCTCTGTTACGTGGTCCTATATTCTGAATCATCCTCTGTCAATGTGATCTTTGGAATGCCCTTATGCACCTTCATCTTCTTGCACTAGCCTGTTAATTGTAGGATTGTTCTCTTCAATGGCATAGTTTATGTCTATGTCATTGTCACTGGTATCTCTAAATCTGGGAGACTGCCTCCTCCTGTTTCCTCTAGCATAGAAGTATTTATATATTTCTTCGCTCCTCCATTCGATTCTACTGCGCACTCTTTTTCCTTAGCTGGAGCCTTTGGGATAATATATTTCTACTCTGGCTTCTTGATGGTTGAACTTCCACCCATTTCTTTGGCATGCTTAGTTTCCTTCCTTGTATTTTTTGTTGGACTTGTTGACTTCTTCGAGGTGCCAATCTTTGCTTTCTTCTTAGATATTGGTACCATCTTTCGAATCCCTGGAACATTCCATTCCTCAGGCTAGTCCTTCATGGCACACTGTAGTTCCTCTCATGTGACACAATACCTTAGTTGTAGCCACTCCTTCTTAGGATCCCTTATGTCCTGGATCAACATGTTGTGTCTGGAAGCCTTAAAGTATGTTATTCCTTGGTTCTCGCTCACCACTTCTGGTGGTATCCTTCATGTAATGGATATATTTTCTTGCATATCATCAAACAACATAGTAAAAGTCGTATAATTTTCCTTACCTCTCTTCGGATCTGAAGTATGCCAAAGTGTTGTATTTTTTGCTGCACGACACTTCCCTATCCTCTAAAAATACATTGTATTTCAGTTATCCCCAACCAACCAATGTTGTTAGTATAATAAACCATGAATAATGGAACTATGTTCCTAGATCGTATGCATCCTTGCAGTCCTCCAAAATAAAAATGAGTAGATAAGGATCACAACTAAGTAGTCTCCCCTTCGCGCACTGTAGTGTTGTTGATATCACTCCTATAGGTTCTTCTTCCATGCAAAATTTCCTCAATATTTTACATTCCATCAACATCGCCACCAACCTCATTGTTGGTTCATTGATCTATTTAATGATAATTCCCCAAGACCCTCTCTCAGTGCCATATTTCTTCTTCATCTCCTCTACTAAATTTTTTCCTTTGTCTTATCATCCATATATTGTTCTTGTTCTTCTCCTTCTATCGGTAAACCTTTAATATATACAATTAAATATTCATCTATGGAGACATGCCTCTCCATCCATAAGATACCTCCATGTAACAGTGCCAAAATTTGTTTGACATGGGAATTTACATATTTTCCCCTCCAAAAGTGGGGAGTCTTTAGGAGGCTAATGATCCTTGTGTTATAAATACATAAAATCCACTACTTTGGCTCCAAAATGGGATCCCTTAATGGACCCTCTCCTTTTCTCTCCATGTATACTTGCAATGAAAAATCACAAAATGTTTCTGTGTCTTTCACATAATGATCATCATAATTTAGTTTGTTAATGGTCCCTAACATATCACCAACTATTTTGACTCCATCTCATATCTTTGGCAGTGATAGTGTTAACTCTTTCTACTTGGCTGGTGTTCTTAGGGAAACATGTTTTTCCCTAGTCCTCTTATATCCTTCTGATGGTCTTACCACTTCTTATTGGTTCTCTTCCTCATCTTCTTATGTGTCTAAATCTTGCTGACTTGTAATATATTCCACCTGCACTTCCTCTGAATGCTATGTTGGCTCTGCAACATGGTGTTGCACTTCTTCGGCCTATCCTCTAGGCTCATATGACTCTGTTCATTCATCATCATCCCGATACATATGTTTTGGTAGTCCTAATCCAAGTTGTTGCATGGAATTTTACTCTATGATAGAGTTTTATGTTTGTCCCCACATATCGACTTACATATATTCTATTACTGGAAATTATTGTTCTTCTACAAGTGTGGGACTAATAGGCTCGATGAATGGTGAAGGAATGGCATCCATGTCCATTACTTCCTCAAGATGAATGTTTACCACATCGGTCAGTGTATCCTATGGTGGCCTCATGGTGCTATGTTTTTTCCTTTTAGTTTGGTTGGGATATTCAAAATTTGGTGGCACCATTATATTAAATATGGATTGGGATTGTAATAAACCATGGTCGAGCCCCTGCTGAATTGTAAACATGTTTTGTAGGCTAGTGAGCCAAGTGATTATAAGCTAGGAGGCTTATGTGATGTTTAGGATAGAGAGCCTAGATGCTAAATTCCAGTGAGGCTATTTTTCTATATGTAAACAATAATATCATTAATATAATACATTGTTGCATGTAGACCGACCAGGATAAAAGAGAATGGGGGAATAAGCTCCATTAGGTAGGGAAAGGGAAGGGGCTAAAATACTAGGGAAAAGGGCTAAGCTTGAGGGCTTAACCCCAAGAGAATATTATATTATTATTTCCTAAAGACTAAGGTGAGGATATTTTTTTTATCCTAAGTATCATGTAAGAGGGAATGAATCCCAAGTGGAGAGAAGTGAGATCCAAGAGAGCCATGTTTCAATCATGGAGCATGCAAATATAGGTGGGGGGAAATAGTATGTTTTGCATATTTTTCCCCATTCACTCATGCATGAATGCACAAATACATCCCCTCAATCATTGACCTCTGCAAAATTCATGCACCTTTGGAACCTATAGCATTTTTGGAGTTATCTCGTACTTTTCATGTGAAGCACAAGACACGTGTACTTCGCCTGAGCCCATACCATGCCTTAATAGACTACTGTTGCTGCCAACATAGTTCCTTGACTGAGCATGGCTTGCTACAATCATTTGTTCTATACCCGAGCTTTGTTGTTTCCATCACCCTTACTCGATTGACTTAGGAGTGTACTAAAGAAGCAGGTTGTGAGGCCTGTAAGAAACACTCTCTAGGTGAGAGAGGTTGTTGGGGAAATGGTTTTCCGAGCAAGAGCTCAATGGAAGCTATAGTTATCTGAGAATTCTTTTTTGGCCTATTGATGAGGCCCTAGAATGGAAGTGGGGCATCCGATGGACTCTTGAGAAGACAAGGGGCACACTTCCTGGGGTGGGAAAGTGATGTGGGGAATGAGAGGCTATAGGTTGTTAGTGTGAGTTGGCTCCTGGGATGGAATCCTTGATGTTGACTATGCAACTTCAAGTCATCTCAGCCTAGACTAGGAATCCCTTTACTTGGGTGGAGTTTAGTCCTAGATCGAGGGTGACCCACTGCTAAGAGTGATGAGTAGCATGGTCTAAGGCTAAGAGGTTCATGGAAGGTATGAACACAATTGGTGGTCTTCCATAAAAAGATAAGTACCATTTATGTGTTCAATTTCATGTTGTGTATTTGTACATGTTTTATATTTATGAGTTTATCCTATATATGTTGTATGTATAGACTTTACTTTTATTTTCACATTTATCTATGTATTAGAAGAATGTAATTGTCTATAAATTTTTATTTGTATGATGTTCCATATGAGTCTCTGAGTGGTATAGCCTAGTGGCCTGAGGCTGGGGTGTGCTACCAAATCTGTATCATAACTTAGCAATAATTTTTTCTATGAGGTAGCATGGCCTGACCTGGGTGGTCGTGGATGTTACAAATTGGTATCAGAGCCCATGGTTTGAAAATTGAACCTATATGGGTCATGTATGAGTAAATTGAAGTTATAGAGTGCCATAAGGGCGCTGAGAGAACACTTGGGAGGTATTTGAAATATCATGAGGTGTGGAAGACAAGGAATCCACAATAACCATGGTTATGGGACACAAAACTAAATTGGGACCATGGGATATGGGAGGGGGAGGAAGACCCTTCCCAACCGTCAGATATGGAAAAGGTGCATGAAAGTTAACCTCTAAGTCCTTTGGACTTCATGAATTCGGTGAATTTTATGTGTTTTTTAGCAAAAGAAACCAAAGCCCGAAGTTTCGAAGTCCTAGAGTGATTTTCAGCCATAGATCATCTAGGAGGAGGAGAACCATGGATTTTCACCGAGTAGTTCGGTGGTTCAGAGTTCGAGGATGTTGGTTCAATTGTAGATAGAATGTACTTCCTATCGAAGTCCTAAAGTCTGGAACTCATCCAGACTATTCAATCAATAGGGAGACGTGTCCATAGATAAATGATGCAAAGTTTTACATTTTAATGATGCAAAGTTTGGGAGAACTTGGAGGTAATGTTAAGAAAATCTCCAATGTTTTGGAGCCTCGGAGTCTCGAAGTTTCGGGAAGTGACTATTCAAAAGCTGAGAGTTCAGAAGAAGCATTGTGATGAGCCAAGAAATCCACCAAAGCCCAGATATATTTAGTGTCGAAGCACAGGGTATGACATGGCATGATGATGTAACCAAGGGTGACGTGAACCTCCCCTAGTATTGTGAAGTGTCGATCAGAATTGTACCTTTGAGAGTCCCTTAGTACCAATTGGGACCTGACATGTGTCACCCATCATTGGGGCCATGTATCACTACATTAATTGTTTGACATCCGAGCTAAGGATATCGCCATATTCGTCGATTCAACGTTTGGGTATTTTGAAGTGTTATAAGGTAAATACTTTCGAAGCCAGAAGCCTCGAAGCGTTGGAGTCCTGAAACTATGGAGTAGCACAGTTCACAAGTTTGGAATTTGGAAGAAATGGGGAGTAGGGTTGAGGAAATCTCTAATGTCTCGAAGCTCGAGGAAGAGACTATTCGACAGTTTGATGTTCATAAGAAATGTTGTGTTGTAATGAAAAATCCTCTGAATCCTGAAGCTCCAGAGTGCCATAGTGACACGACATGATGACATCACAAGGAGTGACGTGGACCAGTTCACTAGTTCAGAATTTAGGAGAATTGTTGAGTTTTGATGTGAAGTTCTCTAAAGCGCCAATGTTCCAAAATGCAAAAGGACCACTTGTTCAGTACTTCACTAGGTCGGCCTTTGGAGGAATCACTAGATGCTGCAGTTAGAAATCAAAGAGTGTCGAAGTTCTCGAGCTCTTATTGACCATAGATCTAAATAGATAATGAGGACCGTCAATTAATGTGTCCTTTGACGTTTCAAAAATTCAACATTTGGGAGATTAGAGGTGTGCAAGTGAAAATTTCGTCGAAGCCTAAAATTATGAAGTCACATATTACGGAAGTGATGTGGCTTGTTGATGTCACCTAGGGTGATGAGGACCATCGTATGCATGCCATGTGCCCACCTGTTTTTTGTGTTTGATAGGTCATTTGTTCCAATGGGGTTCTGACATGCGTCAATAATTGATTGGGCCACATGTCATCTCCGTATTACTAACACATAGCCCCCTAGGTGCACCATAGTGACAAATGAATTAGGGGGTTTGGTATTCGGGGAAATTGAATTATGAATTTGTAAGAACATCCAAAGTGTGAATCTCAAAAGAGACAATCCGCCAATTCACCACTTCAACATTTAGAGGAAATGATGTGACGTGAAAGGAAAACCTCTGAAGCACGAAGTTCTAGATCTTTGAAGTCCCGAAGCTCCAATTAATATCCTATCATTTAACACCTGGTTATAGCCTGAGGTTAGATGGGTTTCTGGCTTAAAATAAAGGGGCTAAGGCATGGAAATGATTTGTTGGAGGTAGAAAAGGGGCTTAGAAAGGGATCCCATGGGGTTTTTATTTGTTCAAACCTACACCTAAAAAACTAATAAGGCCTGTGAACCTTATGATAGGATCCATCAAGGGTCCAAGACTCAATTTGGATATGAGAAAGGAGAACAATTTTACAAATATTACTTCACAGAAAGGACAATTTTCAATTGTCCATAACTTTCTGCTAAAGATTCAAAATTGAGCAAGAAAGGAGTCATTGGAAAGGTTTGGGACAACATAAAATTTTTGTTCACCACGAAAAGGGGACTAGTCAGATAAATAATCATAAAATCAAAGGAAATAAGCATGATAGGTTATTCAACCAAAATGGTTCATGTTTTTATAAAATTGTTGAATCAATTAGCCTGACAAGGTTCTGCTGGTTGCACATTTTGTAGAATTAACAACAACTTGATCAGATCAGAATCAACACAGAGTGCATAGAGATGGAGGATACACAGGGGGATTACAACCAGTAACATGAGATCAGAGGAATGGATGCCCATTTTTGTATGGAAGGAACAAAATCCAATGAACATGGATAAGGAAAAGATGAAAACATGAATATTGTGGAGATCATTAGAAATTTGTAGAAAGATGTCCAAAGTCACAAGACTGATAATGAGAGGCTTATGAAAGATAAAGAGCAACAAGAATACTTCAATATGAAGTTAATGTAGAGCTTGGATAAAATTGAAAATAAATTGGATAAGGAGAGTGGCTCCAACAAATCAGGAAGCCACAAGTCCCCCGATGAGAAAATAAGTTCAAGGAGTTGTAGTAGATATCACCATCACTCCCAAGGACATTCCAATAGGAGAGAACACAAAAACTGAAGTCCATCTCCTATCAGGAAGAATCATAAGATGTTTGGGATGGATGAACTGAGAGGAGAAATGAATAAGATCAAACCTCCTACTTTTTATGGTGAACACAAGAAGGATGAATATGCTAAGAAATGGTTTTTAGGCATGAGGAAGTACTTCCAATTGCATAATTATTATTCTCTTGCATAATAAAGAATTTTATCTACCAAGTTAAAGGAAAGGCATCCATGTGGTGGGACCATCTTGTGCAAGTGCAACACATCAAAGAGAATAATGTTACATGGAAGGAATTCAATAAGCATTTTAAGAAGAAATACTTAACACAGAGGTATTTTTACAAAAAGATGAAAGAGTTCTTTGAAATCAAACTAGGAAGCATGACCATTGATGAGTATGAAAGGATATTTTTAGAACTATTGAAGTATGTCTCCTTCATCAAATATGAGATAGTTAAGATCCATATATATTTGAGTGGGCTTCCATCTTTCATCAATGATTAAATTCAATATGATGATCCTAAAAATTTGGAGGAAACCATAATAAGAGCCAAGTGCTTATATGATCAACATAAGGGAAATCCTACTTTCCAAAGATATTGGGAAGACAAGAAAAAGTTCAAGATGGAACAAAGTAAGAAAGGGAAGAATCCACCATTCTTTAGAAAAAATTCTTAGGGAGAACAAACCCCTAGAGTGCCCAGAATGACTGAGACGGGTGGAAAAAATACAAGGAAGAAACACATTCAATGTTGGGGTTGTAAAGGAGACCATTTGTATAGAGAATGTTCTCACAAAAAAGATAAAGTCAGAGTTTTCCACGATGTACAAAAATCTGAAACATTGGAGGGCATGGGAAGAAGTGTTCCAAGGATATATGCATCCCTGGACAACAAGAAAGAATAATCTCAATCACACATGGTTGAAGTAGAAGGTATGATAAATAAGCATACCTTTACTATTTTACTATATTTAGGAGCTAGTCATAGCTATTAAGATCCTAAGGTAGTGGAAATATTGCAATTTCCAAAAATAAAGCATGGGAAATCTTGGCTGGTGCAACTAGCTACATGATCCAAGAGAAAAGTTGTTGATATGGTTAAGTCATCTCCAGTGGACATGAATGCACTAAGTACCAAGGAATATTTGAACATCCTTCCCTTGTGTTCATATGAATGTCTAACTGGTATGGATTGGTTGGACCAATACCATGATGTCTTAGAATGTCATAAAAAGTAATTTACTTTCCTGAATGAGGAAGGGAACTCAAGAACATTCCAAGGAATTCCCAGGGTAGGTATTGTCTGAGAGATCTCAACAATGTAATTGAAGAAGTGTTACAGGAAGGGTTTACAAATATTTGCAGCTCATAATGGAGGAATCACAAAAGGATAAGGTTCCAAATCATGAGGATCATTTAGTCCTAAAATATTTTGAGGATGTGTTCAAGGATATACAACGACTACCCCCAAAGAGAGATATCAATTTCTCTATAAACTTAATGCCTAGAAAAACTCCAGTATCCAAGACTCATTACAGGATGAGTACTCCAGAGTTGAAGGAACTGCAAATACAACTTGAAGAAATTCTAAATAAGGGGTATATATGCCCAAGTGTGTCACCTTGCGGTGCCCAAACTTTATTTGTGAAGAAGAAAGATGAGACATTGAGATTATGCATTGACTTCAGATAATTGAACAAGGTAACTATAAAGAACAAGTATCCTTTTCCAAGGATCAATGATATCTTTGATCAATTGAAGAATGAAAAAGTATTTTGAAATATTGATCTCAGATATGGTTAGCATCAAGTGAGAATTAAAGATGAAAATATTAGCAACACTTCCTTCAGAAAAAGGTGTGTTCATTGTGAATTCAGAGTGGTTCCATTTGGGTTATCAAATGCAGCATCTATTTTTATGTGTTTAATGAATTGTGTTTTCAGAGAGTACCTGGACAAGTTTATCATTTTATTTTTGGATGACATCCTTATATATTCCAAGTCAAAAGAGGAACATGAGAATCACTTTAAGATGGTTTTACACGTGTTAAGAGACCACCAGTTGTATGCCAAATTGATCAAGTTCTCATTTTATCAGAACCAAATTCAATATTTGGGGCATATCATATCCGAAGAAGGGATAGCAATGGACCCTAAAAATACTGAATCTATTATAGGGTGGAAAACACCTAAGAATGTTACAAAACTCAGATCCTTCATGGGTCTAACTAGCTACTACAAAATATTCATTGTAGGGTTTTCAAGGATTTCTCACCCTATCATTTCCTTTCAAAGGAAGGGGGTGAAGGTTCAATGGACAACATAGTGTGAAAAGATCTTCTCGAATTTGAAGAGTTTTTAACTAGTGCTCCAATTATAAGGATTGTTGATTTGAATAAAGATTGCATGGTATGCACAGATGCATGCAAATAAGGACTTGGTGGATTCCTTAGTCAGAAGGGCTATGTCATATGCTACGAATCAAGAAAGTTGAAGGAGCATGAAAGGCATTATGCCACTCATGATTTGGAATTGGAAGTCATAGTGCATGCCTTGAATAAGTGGAGATACTACCTCATGGTAAAAAGGTTTGAGCTGAGAACAGACCATAATGGTCTAAAATATTTATTTGATCAGTGAACATTAAATGCTAGGCAGAGTAGATGGTTGGAATTTCTCAATGAGTATGACTTTGATATAAATCATATCAAGGGGAAAGAGAACAAGGTGGTTGATGCACTCATCAGGAGAGTTCATGAGTTGCATGCTACAACCATAAACATTTATCAATCTGATTTGAAGGACATAGTCTTGGAAGCTGCAAAATTAGATTTCCAATACAAGGAATTAGTAACAAAATTACAAGAAGAAAATTTGCAGCAGAAGGCTGAATATTACAAGTTGGGGATTGATGAAATTATCATGTACAGAAACATAATTTATGTACCCCATTCCCAATATTTGAGAACCCTAATTTTGAAACATATGAATAATGTACCCTATGTTGGACACTGAGGATATCAGAAAACAATTGCAACAGTCAAGAGCCAATATTATTGGCTAGGCATGATGAAAGAAATTGATGAGTACATTGTCAATTGTTTGGAGTGTCAAAAGGTCAAGGCTGAGCATAGACACCTAGTTGGGTTGTTGCATCCATTACCTATCCCTAAGTGGAAATGGAAAGTGGTGAAAATGGAATTCATCACCAAACTTCCCAGAACAAGAAAGCAACATTATTCGATCATGGTGGTGGTGGAAAAGCTTACCAAAGCTTCCCATTTCATTCCAGTGAATATTACTCACAAGGAAACCAATGTCGTTGATATTTATATGAGGGAATTAGCTCGATTGCATGGTATTCTGAAGAAAATTTTGTCTGAGAGAGACCCAAAGTTTACCTCAAAGTTCTAGAAAGGATTATTTAAAGGATTTGGAACAAATCTGAGTTTTAGCACACCTTATCATCCAGAATATGATGGGAAAAAAAATAGGGTGAACCAAGTGATTGTGGATATGTTGAGGATGTATGTGATGGATATGCCATCAAATTGGGAGCACTATCTACACTTGGTAGAGTTTGCTTACAACAATGGGTACCAGACATCTTTGAAGGGATTTGAGGCACTTTATGGTAGAAAGTGAAACATGCCAGTAATCTTAGACAACCCAACAGATAGAGAAGTAGTTGGGCCAGAGTTTCTTAGGGAAATGGAAGAGAAGATGTAAAAAATAAGGAAGAATTTAAAGACTTCTCAAGACAGGAAGAAAATTTATGTTGATAAGGGAAGAATTCAGAGGGAATTTTGCGTGGTTGATCATGTATACTTGAAAATGAGGGCCAAAAGAAGTTCCTTGAAGTTGGGAAACTACTCAAAGTTGGAAAATCAATATTGTGGGTCATTTGAAATCCTAGAGAGGATTGGGATTGTAGCTTATATGTTTTATTTACCTTCATCTATGACTATTCATAATGTATCCAATGTATCATTTATCAAAAAGTATATACCCGATGCTAATCATGTTATTGATTGGAATATGAGTCGGGTGGAGAAATAAGGCGCTTTTCAAGTGCATTCAATATGCATACTGGACCAAAAGATCAAGGAGCTCCGAAATTGAGTAATAGATATTGTAAAGGTTCAATGGACCTAGTACGCTTTGGAGGATGCAACTTTGGAGCATGAAGATTCCATGCAGGAAGAATAACCACATATTTTTGAAGATTTATGAAAATTATTGATGTAATATATAAATAAGATGCACTAAGGAAAGTGCATAAATAAGGGGAGAAGATTATAATACCCCAAGGCCGAGTCCCTGCAGAATTGTAAACATGTTTTGTAATCTAGTGAGCCAAGTGATTATAAACGAGGAGTCTTATCTGATGTTTAGGCTAGAGATCCTAGATGCTAAAGGCCAATGAGGCTATATCCTAAAGACCAGTGAGCCTATATACTAAAGGCCAGTGAGCCTATTTTTTTATATGTAAACACTCATATCATTAATATAATACATTGTTGTGTGTAGAATGACCACAATAAAATAGAATGGGAGACTAAGTTCCACTAGGTAGGGAAAGGGAAGGGACTAAGAGACTAGGGAAAAAGGGCTACGGTTGATGACTTAACCCCAAGAGAATATTATATTATTATTTCCTAAAGACTAAGGTGAGGATAATTGTTTTATCGTAAGTATCATGGAAGAGCGAATGAATCCCATGTGGAGAGAAACGAGATCCTAGAGATCCATCTATCAATCATGGCACATGAAAATATATGTGGGGGAAAATAGAGTGTTTTTCATCTTTTTCCCCATTCACTCATGCACGAACGAATGGAGCCATCCCCTCCATCATTGACCTATTAATAATGCACGCACCTCTCGAACCTGCAACATTTTTGGAGCTATCTCGTACTTTTCATGTGAAGAACAATGCACTTGTACTTCTCGTGCGCTAGTACTATGCCTTAACGGACTTTTGTTGTTGCCAAAGTAGTTCCTTGACTGAGCATGTCTTGCTTCCATCATATGTTCTATACTCGAGATTTGATGTTTCCATCACCCTTAATCGATTGACCTAGGAGTGTACTAAAGAAGAAAGTTATCAAGTCTATAAGAAACTCTCTCTAGGTGAGAGAGTTTGTTGGGGAAGTGATTTTCCCAGAGGGAGCTCAATGACAACTATAGTGCTTTGAGAATTCCTACAGGTCCTATTGTTGAAGCCTTGGAAGGGACCTAGGGCAGTCGAAGGACTTTTGAGTAGAGAAGAGGCACACTTCCTAGGGTGGGACACGCATGTGGGGAATGAGAAGTTGTAGGTTGTTAGTGTGAGTTGGCTCCTAGGATAGAATCCTTACTGTTAATTGTGCAACTTCCATTCGTCTCAACCTATCCTAGGAATCACTTTACACGGGTGGAGTTTAGTGCCATCTCGGGGGTGACTCACTGTTGAGAGTGATGAGAAGCGTGGTCTAAGGCCGAGAGGTTTGTGGAAGGTTTGGACACAGTTGGTGGTCTTTCATAAAAATATAAGTACCATTTATGTATTCAATTGCATGTTGTGTATTTGTACATGTTTTATATTTATGAGTTTAGCGTGTATATGTTGTATGTATAGAATTTATTGTTATTTCAGAGCGGGTGGCCGATGATGTTATAGGGATGCTCTGAATATTATCTGAAACAACTCGAAATAACCTTCTCATTATGATTTTTCTCTTTTTGGCTCCCATTGTCACCAAGTCACAATGATTCTTCCTGCTCACATTTTCCACTTTTATACGTCATGCCATAAATTCTCTCTTGCATCGTGCTTTTCCTACCACCTCATTTTTCCTTTTTTTAGATACTGTCTGTATCGACCCACATATTTTTTTGTCTAGACACATTTCTATGGCGCACAATGTATTCGTGTTCTTTCATTTCAATTACCATATTCTTCGTTCTACATCATCTTACAACATGCAAAACACTTGTCCATCTCCTTCATATTTTTTTGTTTTTGTTTTTCCAATTTTCTTTTCTCTTTCTTTCTCTATTTATCTATTTCTACTATATACATTATGTGAAATTTATTTTCCTGCGATGCAACTATTAAGGGTTGGTGGTTCGACTATCCCTATACAACTTTAGTCAACTATGATTCACCTATCCTTGCATTTCTTTTGTTGTTTAATCTTGGGGCTGCACAAGGCCTCCATATTTGATAGAATTTATCTCATATGGCTCTAACTAATGCATCCTGAATTTCCCTGGGTGTTGTAAGTATTTATTATCATAGAGGAGAACCATATATCCTTTCTTAAATTTATTCTTCTTTATGTACCTATCATGCCAAGATTTATCTTTTTGTTTATGTACTTTCGTAATGGAAACCAGTCATAATCCTTTATTCTTATAATTCCATGAGTTGAGACAACCTTTCTTGGGTTACACCTCTTTCTATCATGTTTGTAATGGCTACAATGCACAGACTAGGTATCAAATACTATAAAGGCACTACTAATTTCTAACTATACACCAATATGAAAGGTGTATGTTCTACGATTTTCTTGCATTTAGTTATATAATCCCATAATATTGCTAGTATCTTAAAATCCCAATCATCCCTATTCACATTGAAAATATTAGTTAAGTCATTCTCCAAAATCTTATTAAATGCTTCCAATATTCCATTAGCTTGAGGATAGTATGGTGTGCTCTTCTCATTGTGTATCTCAAATTCTTCAGGAATTACCTAGATGGTACTATTTATAAAATGAGTTCCGTGATCACTCATCAAAATCCTAGGGCATCCAAATATTGTAATTCCATGTTCAAATAGGAAGTGTACTGCAATCTTTTACTGCTACTACTTCAACCCATCTGGTGAAATATTTTGTCGTTGTAATGATATACCTTTCTCTTGATATTCTAGTTGGTGGATTAATTGTACCTACAAATTCAATTTCTCATTTTTGAAACACTTTAATAGTTACCTGAGGCTTTAATGGTATCTCATCCCTCTTGGATGGCTTCCCTACCCTCTGACAAACATCAAAAGCCTCACAATACTCCTTTTCATCCTTAGAAACTATTGGCCACCATAATCCTGCGCGTAGTATCTTCTACACAGTGGCTTTACCTACATAATGTCCTCATGTTATCCCTTCATGCGCTTCTACTAAAATGATAGGACATTCATGCTCCATGCCACATCTCCTTAAAATATTTTGTTCTCCTAGTTTATACAAATGTCCTACAATAAGTTGGTAATATACAACTCTAACCACCAAATTTATCTTTTTTGCAGTGAGATATTCCTTTGCAGAAAATCCTATACTAAAAAATTCAATGATATCATAAAATTACTCATCGACAATTTGCACTTAAAACAATTCTGCATAAACGAAATTGTACTCCAAGTTTCTTGGTTCCTCTGCATTAGTTATCCTGGAAAGATGATCAGGCCCTGCATTCAATCTTCCATGTTTAACAAATACTTCAAAATCAAACTCTTGGAATAACAACAATCATCTACATATTCTACCCCCAATATTGGCTTGTTGACCATGTATTTAAGAGAAGAGTGATTTGTGAACATCTTAAAATGTTGTCCCAACAAATAATGTTTGAACTTATGCAATGCATACACCATATCCAAACCTTCTTTTTCTGTTGTATTATAATTCTATTATGACTTGCAAATCTTATTGGGTGATCTATGTCACCTTCTCCTGGTTGTGTTAATGCTTCTCCAAGTGTTATGGAAGATGCTTCCACATGAACATGGAACTCCTTTCACCAATATGGAAACACTAGAATTGGTGATGTCACCATTTTCTCCTTCAATATTTCCACAATCTATTGGCACTCATCATTCCATTGAAACTTAATATCCTTCTTTAAATACTTCACCATGGGCGCAGTAATATTTTCATAGGTCTTTATAAATTTGTATAGTATCATGTATGACCAACTATAACTCTCAATTTGCACATTCACTTAGGTGGTGGTAAAATAACAATAACAACAACCTTGGCAGGATCAACCAACAAACCATGCTTACATAACAAATGCCCTAGTAAAATTCCAAATGGTTTGTTGAATATGCATTTCTTAATGTTCAAACAGGGATGCTATAGCCCTGTTATTTCAGAGAATCCCTTTATAGCATGGCTCGACCTGGGTGGGTAGGGATGTTACAGGGATGCTCTAAATATTCTCCGAGTCACCTCGAAATAAACTTCTCATTCGAAGTTTTCTCCTTTTAGCTCCCATTTTCACCAAGTCACAGTGATTCTTTCGGTTCACGTTTTCCACTGTTATATGTCTTGCCATAAATTCTCTGTCGTGTTGTACTTTTCCTACCACCTCCTTTTTCCTTTTTTCAGCTACTCTTTGTATTGACGGGCGTTTTTTTCTGTCTGGTCACATTTCTATGATGCACAATTTATTCCTTTTCTTTCATTTCAATTACCATATTCTTCATGATACATCATCTTACAACATGCAAAACACTTGTCCATCTAGTTCATATTTTTTTGTTTTTGTTTTTCCAATTTTATTTTCTCTTTCTTTCTTTAATTTTCTATTTCTACTATATACATTATGTGAAATTTATTTTACTATGATGCAACTATTAAGGGTTGATGGTTCGATTATCCATATACAATTTCAGTCAACTACCATCCACCAAGCGTTGCATTTATTTTCCTGTTTAATCTTGGAGTTGCACAAGGCCTCCATATTTGATAGAATTTATCTCATATGGGTCTAGCTAATGCATCCTAAATTTCCCTGGGTGTTGTAAGTATTTATTGTCATAGAGAAGAACTAGATATCATTCTTTCAATTTATTCTTCTTTATGTATCTATCATGCCAAGATTTATCATTTTCTTTATGTACTTTCCTAATGGAAACCAGTCATAATCCTTTACTCTTCTAATGCCATGAGTTAAGCCAACCTTTCATGGGTTGCACCTATTTGTAGCATATTTGTAATGGATGCAATGCACAAACTAGGTATCAAATACTACAAAGGGACTACTACTTTCTAACCATACACCAATATGAAAGGTGTTTGTCCTATGAGTTTCTTGCATTTAGTTCTATAATTCCATAATATTGCTAATCTTAAAATCCCAATCATCCCTATTCACATTGAAAATATTAGTTAAGTCATTCTCCAAAATCTTATTAAATGCTTCCATTATTCCATTAGCTTGAGGATAGTATGGTGTGCTCTTCTCATGGTGTATCTCAAATTCTTCAGGAATTACCTAGATCATACTATTGATAAAATGAGTTCCATGATCACTCATCAAAATCCTAGGGAATCCAAATCTTGTAATTACATGTTCAAATAGGAAGTGCGCTGTAATCTTTTATTGCTAGTTCTTCAACCCATCTGGTGAAATATTTTGTTGTTGTAATGATATACCTTTCTCCTGATATTCTAGTTGGTGGACTAATTGTACCTACAAAGTCAATTTCTCATTTTTGAAATACTTTAATAGTTACCTAAGGCTTTAATGGTATGTCATCCCTCCTGGATGGCTTCCCTACCCTTTAACAAACATCACAAGCCTTACAATACTCCTTTTCATCCTTAGAAACTATTGGCCACCATAATCCTGCGCATAGTATCTTCTACACAGTGGCTTTACCTACATAATGTCCTCATGTTATCCATTCATGTGCTTTTGCTAAAATGATAGGACATTCATTTTCCATGCCACATCTCCTTAAAATATTTTGTTCTCCTAGTTTATACAAATGTCCTACAATAAGTTGGTAATCTACAAATCTAACCACCAAATTGGTCTTTTGTGAAGTGATATATTCCTTTGGAGAAAATCCTATACTAAAAAATTCAATGATATCATAAAAATATTGATCGAAAATGTGCACTAAAAACAATTCGACGTCAAGAAAATTCTCCTCCAAGTTGCTTGGTTCCTCTACATTGGTTATCCTTGAAAGATAATCAGGCCCTGCATTCAATCTTCCATGTTTCACAACTACTTCAAAATAAAACTCCTGGAATAACAACAATCATCTACATATTCTACCCCCAATATTGGTTCGTTGACTAGGTAGTTAAGAGCAGAGTGATTTGTGAACATCTTAAAATGTTGGTCTAACAAATAATGTTTGAACTTATGCAATGCATACACCATATACAAACCTTCTTTTTCTGTTGTATTATAATTCTATTATGACTTGCAAATGCTATTGGGTGATCTATGTCACCTTCTCCTGGTTGCGTTAATATTGATCCAAGTGTTATGGAAGATGCGTCCACATGAACATGGAACTCCTTTGACCAATCTGGAAACACCAGAATTGGTGATGCCACCATTTTCTCCTTCAATATGTCCACAATCTATTGGCACTCGTCATTCCATTGAAACTTAATATCCTTCTTTAAATACTTCACCATGGGCGCAGTAATATTTTCATAGCTCTTTATAAATTTGTATAGTATCATGTATGACCAACTGTAAATCTCAATTTGAGCATTGACTTAGGTGGTGGTAAATTAACAATAACAACAACCTTGGCAGGATCAACCAACAGACCATGCTTACACAACACATGCCCTAGTAAAATTGCAAATGGTGTGTTGAATATGCATTTCTTAATGTTCAAATAGGGATGCTAGATCCTTGTTATTTCAGAGCATCCCTATTATAGCATGGCCCGACCTGGGTGACCGGGGATATTACAGGGATGCTCTAAATATTCTTTGAATCACCTCGAAATAACTTTCTCATTCTCAGTTTTCACCTTTTAGCTCCCATTTTCACCAAGTCACAGTGATTCTTCCTTTTCACGTTTTCCACTTTTATACGTCGTGCCATAAATTCTCTGTCGTGCTGTACTTTTCCTACCACCTCCTTTTTCCTTTTTTCAGCTACTCTATATATTGATGCACATATTTTTTTTTCTAGTCACATTTCTCTGGCACACAATGTATTCTTTTTATTTCATTTCAATTACCATCTTCTCCGTGCTACATCATCTTACAACATGCAAAACACTTATCCATCTACTTCATATTTTTTTGTTTTTGTTTTTCCAATTTTATCTTCTCTTTCTTTCTTTATTTTTCTATTTCTACTATATACTGTAACACCCTGTTTCCCCCAGATTGTAAATATAACTGAACTGGCCAAGGACTATGGAAAAAACTCATAAGTATGAATTTGTGTTGTAAATGGACCTACAGAAAGAGGTCAATGAATGTAAATGATAGTTTGAATTTATTGCAGAACTGCTGAGAGGGGATGTGCGGAAAAGAGACCACGATGGTGGTGGAGGGCACCTTGAAAAAGGGGCGTTAACTTCCACCAAGAATTAAATACCATATTTGGACTCCACTGGCCCGGAGAACAAAAAGCGGCTCGCTAGACCTGAAATAAATTCCTTGCAGGCTGGTAGGTTGATGGCTTGATGAGGGATGGGGAGGTGAACCACCTATCCGTAGAGCCATCATGAGTGACCAGCACAAGGGTAATCGTGCCACACGCAACCTTGCGAGAGGATAAGGCGTATGGCAGAAGCGATTGAAGCAGGCGCGGACGCGAGGGGAACTCGGGCAGTTCTATGTAGAGTGAGTGATCACAGAGAGGAAGGGAATTGCAACCTTCGCTCCTGGGCACTGGCAGACAGAGAGACGCAGGTCTCAGGACATCATGGTCTCAACTCGAGGGTGGCTAGTGGTAAATCCATTAGGAGTCACTACGCCTACGGTTGGGTGGAAATGAGCCCCCCTCTCAGCAGTTTCTTCTATTGCTGGAGTTATTTCTGATAAGTGGTTTGCTTATATTGCATTTGAAATTTATATGCTGTCACATATGTTCATAGACTAGTGGAATTGTAAATGTTCCTTGTGTAAGAATGTCTCTGTAGTAATTGATGATATGGAGTAGATGTTAACTCATAGAACTTGTGAAATTGTAAATGATTTCAGCATGAGAATGACCGTGTAGTGCTTGATAGGAATGAGTTGATATATGCTTAACACCGAGGAAACCGTGCTCGACTTACATTGATAAATGAATCTAATCATGCCCAACCATTCTCGGGAAGTTGTCTTCCTTTATCCGCTTCCGGAAATGCCCCGGTAAGGATCTATTCACAGAGATTTCTGCCTTGGAAAGGCTCACCAAGAACCCAGAATAAGGACTCGAACGCATAGGCCTTATTAACCCTGTACGAGGAGGAACGATCCTATTAAGGTTCCAAGATAGTAGTGTCGTGAGATGAAATAAGTCGACGGATGAGATCTCGTCGGAAGACCCATAGTCATTCACAACCACTAGATTGACGAGAGTAATGAAGGCATTACATACCTTGACCCTTTATCCTCTATCACCTTGAGCAACGAGAAATTGGGATCGTAGACTCCAAGGCCCAAAAGAATGAATCTAGACCATTAGATCTCGTTCCAATTACCCGTCAGCCATTGGATCTGGAGAAACTGCGTAGGTGTTAAGCGCAGGGGTAGGCATGCGAGGAAATGATCTGAACAGTCGGATCTTAGATCATAGTCCCGATAACCGTCAGATCTCGAGAAGATGCGCCGGAGTTAAACTCTAATGTGCAGAGGAAGAGTCCTAACCGTTGATCTCAGTAGGACACGTGTCAGCATTCTGGGGAGTCATCGGGATTTCATCCATCGGAGAATTTAGGAGTGTAGAACCGTTGCAATAGGAAGTCACGATTCACGAATTCCCGATAGGATCTGAGCCATCCAAATAGTAGGGACACGTGGCAGAGGATCCCGAAGAGTCGGAGTTCGGCATATCGGGGATTTTGAATACATAGAACTCTTGCCACCCGGAATTGCGATCCGCGATTTACCAATAAAATCTGAGTCGTCCGTTGACACGGGACAGATGTCAGAGATCAGATGAAAGTTGGGAATCAGGAAATCGGGGTTTCCGGAAACAAAAGACTCATACATATTGAAATCACGATACGTGATTTCCCGATCAGATCTAGACCGTCCATTGTTCGAGGACGTGTGTCAGAGGATCCTGTAGAATTGTGGATCGAGAAATCGGGGTTTTCGAAGATAAGGAAACTGCGTCGCTGGGAATCGTGATCGGAGATATCCTGACGGTGATGTAATCAAGGTGGGACCACTAGAGTTAGATTGAAAGACAGGTGTCCATCATCTAGGAAGAGGCGGGAAACCCGTAGGAAAATCCTGGTACAATCATAGCCGTCCATTTGTGAGACAGGTGGCTACCATCGAGAACCATCGACGATTGGCCCATTAAAAAATCGGAGTTCTCGAGGCCATGAGAACCAGGACATCATAAGTCCTGAAACCCCGAGAATCAATCCGAGCCGTCCGTCTGCGAGGACAGGTGGCAAAGGATCGGGCGCCGTCGGAGTTTTGTTCATCGGAGTTTTCGATGGTAAGGAAATTGTGCAATAGGAAATCGCGATCCACGATTTCCCAATGAGATCTGAGCCGTTCATTATGAGGATGCATGTCAGAGGATCCTGAGGGATCAGGGTTCGGCATTTGAGGTTTCCTGCATACAAAATAATCACGCCAGGAGAACTCTCGAACCCCGAAAGCCCGATGTAATTTAACTTAACACTTAAACCTTCATAAAGGATTAATTAATGATTGTTTAAATAAGACTTGATTATATTTCGAAATCGGAGATCGCGGATTCGGGGTTCAGTATGCGCCGAGTCTTTGTTGTGGGAAAACCCGAATCCTGATATTGAACCAGGGATTGGCATTTTGCAAGTGCAGGTTTCTAGAGATTTCTCATTTGTGGGAGATTAATCCCAAAATTTTTAAATTACGATAGTGGGTGTGTTACATATACATTATGTGCAATTTATTTTCCTACGATGCAACTATTAAGGGTTGTTGGTTCGACTATCCCTATACAATTTTAGTGAACTACCATTCACCAATCCTTGCACTTATTTTCCTCTTTAATCTTGGAGTTGCACAAGGCCTCCATCTTTGATAGAATTTATCTCATATGGCTCTAAATAATGCATCCTGAATTTCCCTGGGTGTTGTAAGTATTTACTATCATAGAGGAGAACTATATATCCTTCCTTAAATTTATTCTTCTTTCTGTATCTATCATGCCAAGATTTATCTTTTTCTTTATGTAATTTACTAATGGAAACCAATCATAATCCTTTATTCTTCTAATTCCATGAGTTGAGCCAACCATTCTTGGGTTGCACCTCTTTCTATCATGTTTGTATGGCTGTAATGCACAGAATAGGTATCAAATACTCCAAAGGGACTACTACTTTGTAACCATACACCAATATGAAAGGTGTATGTCCTATGAGTTTCTTGCATTTAGTTCTATAATACAATAATATTGCTAGTATCCTCAAATCCAAATCATCCCTATTCACATTGAAAATCTTAGTTAAGTCATTCTCCAAAATCGTATTAAATGCTTCCACTATTCCATTATCTTGAGGATAGTATGGTGTTCTCTTCTCATGGTGTATCTCAAATTCTTCAGGAATTACCTAGATGTTACTATTGATAAAATGAGTTCCTTGATCACTCATCAAAATCATAGGGCATCCAAATCTTGTAATTACATGTTCAAATAAGAAGTGTGGTGCAATCTTTTACTGCTACTACTTCAACCCATTTGGTGAAATATTTTGGCATTGTAATGATATACCTTTCTCCTGATATTCTAGTTGGTTGATTAATTGTACCTACAAAGTCAATTTCTCATTTTTGAAACACTTAAATAATTATTTGAGGATTTAATGGTATCTCATCCCTCCTAGATGGCTTCCCTACCCTCTGACAGACATCACAAGCCTCACAGTACTCATTTTCATCCTTAGAAACTATTGACCACCATAATCCTGTGCATATTATCTTCTATGCAGTGGCTTTACCTACATAATGTCCTCATGTTATCCCTTCATGTGCTTCTGCTAAAATGATAGGACGTTCATTCTCCATGCCACATCTCCTTAAAATATTATGTTCTCCTAGTTTATACAAATGTCCTACAACAAGTTGGTAATCTACAACTCTAACCACCAAATTTGTCTCTTGTGAAGTGATATATTCCTTTGGAGAAAATCCTATACTCAAAATTTCAATGATATCATAAAAACACCCATCGACAATCTGCACTGAAAAACATTATGCATCAAGAAAAGTGTCCTCCAAGTTGCATGGTTCCTCTGCATTGGTTATCGTATAAAGATGATCAAGCCCTCCATTCAATCTTCCATGTTTCACAACTACTTCAAAATCAAACTTTTGGAATAACAACAATCATCTACATATTCTACCCTCAATATTCGCTCATTTACCAGGTACTTAAGAGCAGAGTGAATTGTGAACATCTTAAAATGTTTTCCTAACAAATACTGTTTGAACTTATGCAATGCATACACCATATCCGAACCTTCCTTTTCTATTGTATTATAATTCTGTTATGACTTGCAAATGCTATTGGGTGATCTATGTCACTGTTAGGACCCTATAATGTGCCTTTTTGCTGATACCTTTTCCTATCATTACATCATTTTCCCACTCATATTTAAGCCTACATTATCACATTAATCTATTTCTCCAAAGGTATATAACGTTTCTTCTCTTTACTATATGTTTAATTTGTTTTGCATGTAATTTTACATTACTCTCATACTTAGCCATTAATCAGAAATATATAGTTGCTGAAATAGTTTGAACTGCAGTTCATATACTGTTGTTGCTTGAAGACCACGTTGCTGAAATAGTTGACAGTACGGAAATCCCGTTGCTGAAATAGTCTGTGATTTGCGATGATGAAACAACATTTCACTTATAGCAGTAACAAGAAGGAGCTGTTACACTGGCCGCAATAGCCGTACCTTAAGACAACACCATTACAACCATCGTTGTTGCTTCACGTTGCTGAAACAGTCAAACATGACGCAAATCCCGTTGCTGAAACAGTCCATGATTTGCGATGGTGAAACAGTATTTTAAAAACAGCAGTAACAAGAAAAGATAAATAAAGAAGCTCTTACATCGGCCGCAACAGCTATACCTCAAGCCAACACCATTCCAACTATTGTAACAACATTTTGCTATGGGAGATCAGAATATCCTACTCCAGCATAGAAGATTAGATCAGACTAAGAATAGGATTTGTATGTACACATGTAATTTTATGCCTAATTGTATTAAGAGGATTCTCCCCTTTAAGTAGTGGAGAAACTTGATACATTTGACAGATGAATAAAAGATTATTCTGAGCATTTATTCTTAGTTCCTTTCATTTTTGGGGAATCTTGTGAGAAGGAGAGGGCCCACCTTCTTCACAAGATTCACCCATTAGTTTCTGTAGTATGTTAGTATTGTTGTTTTTATTCATACCTTGTTTCGCTGAAACTCTGTGTCCACCGATTGTTACATTGTTTTCATACAATTCATTCCTAGGTAATTGTTAATCATTTTGATTGGTAATTTCGAGTTCACGAAAGTGTGATAATCAGAGACAGGTGCTGAAGATTCCTTCTTTGGGGAATAGGCTCCTGTTCTCTATTACAGAATATTTAACCTTCAGTACTTGTTAATCATTTTGATTGGTAATGAGTTTATGAAAGTGTGATAGTCAAAGACAAGTGCTGAAGATTCCTGCTTTGGTGAATAGGGTCTTGTTCTATGTTACAGAATAGTTAGTCTTCTTTGCAGTATGATGAAGGATTTGTTTTCATAGGTTGTTGTTTCTTAATGTAATCCAGGATTCTTCTGATAAATATTTTTCTTTGAATCTTAAACTCTGCAATAGATAGATTACTTTTCTGTAATTCAAAGTAGAACTTTAGTCTGTTCAAAGCAAGGTGTGATTAGTGTAATTTTACTACAACTCTAGATTGCTTTTGAGATTGAGCATATACAGTGTGTGATTTCCTTTGAAATAAACAGGATTCCTTGGGTTGACAATTTATGTAGCACTTGATTGTTTTAATTAATAAGCAATTATAGTGACCAACATTTTGGCGTCGTTGTCAGGGAAGGCAATTATAGATTTCAAAAGAACTTATGTTCTTTCAGATATACAGATTGCATGAGAGGATGCAGAGAAACCAAAGAAACTGACCCTACAGGTGGCAGGGGCAGAGGAAGGGGAGGAAGAAATAATTTTATCGACAAGATTATATCAAAATCTGAATTTGTTGCTCCTCAACGACCAAGCTCTCAAAAACCAAAATCTCAACCTTCCTTTCAAGAAAACTTTGAAACGGGGAAATAAATTTGGAGCTCCGAGACAGTTGAGAAACCAGCATAAAACATTGAGGATCGAACAAGTGCAACAGGGGAACAAACAGAAGAAACCATGGATGAGTATAATGAAGAACTACACCATGAAGAACAGGCAACTCCTGAAGGAGAGGTAAATGATGAAAACTCTTTTTCTACCTTAGGATTTCTTATTGGTGATCTTCCTAGAGGAGTAGCTCCCATGAAGAATATTCCACTTTCATCTTTACCTAACTTTCATGGTTTATCTTCAGAAGATCCCGATGAATTCCTTTTCGAGTTTGACATATTATGTAGAAGTTATGATTACATTTCCAATGCTAAAAAATTAAAGATATTTCCAGGAACATTAAAGGGAAATGCATTAATATGGTTCATGAATCTTGGAGGTCATGTAATCACAACATGGGATTAGATGAAATAGAAATTTCTGCACAAATATCAAGACTATTGCCGAACAAGAGAAAAAAGAAAGGAACTATTCAAGATGATACAGAAAGAGGATGAAAATTTGGAGGACTTTGTGGAAAGGCTACAATATAATCTATAAAGATCCAGTCACCCCGATGTAAGTAAAGATATTCTTAAAACAATATTATTAAAAGGAGTAAGGGATGACTGTCTAGATATGTTGAATATGCTTGGTAAAGGGGACATATCTAAAGAATCATATGATGAAATTGCTAACCTATGAAAAAGATGTTCAAGAGGAGCTACAAGGAATATATCAAACAACAGGGATAACACATTTTCAAGAGTTCAAAAATAAGCCAGTGGAGGATCAATAAGAGCTGAAATAGGTAATTTAGTTGAGGGTTTTGAAACCGAAATGTTAAGTTCTTTTTCTTCACAAATTTACACCTTGCAGACTCAAAAGAAACAGGCCGAAGTAGAAGCGGCTCTGTCCATCTTTTGTTCCAAATGCAGAGATAAGCACCCATGAAGGGAATGCCCATTCGAGAAAAAGCCAATTTGCACCATTTGTGATAAGGATCATGAAACTCATCAATGCCCTTCTTTACCAGGAATCAAAGAAGCATTACAACCAACTGATGAAGAAGTTGAAGCTGTATATCTGTTGACACAGAGAAGGCAATGGCATCCGTGGGGACAAGGTATGAATCCTAATATGTCATTTACATATTCTAATCGTTGGAATAACTATCCTTCTTTTAGTCAAGCAAATTACCCTCCCTTTAATCAAATGCAATACCCACCCCTCAATCAAATGAATTACCCACCCATACAACAAACAAACCCTCCCTTTGTATAGCCAACAATGTGGACTCCTTGGCCTCCACAACAACAACCCTACCTTAACAAATGGAATCCAAATTGGAGAGGTCAACAACCCCCATTCCCAAATCAATTGCGTCAATTTCAATCACAATTTTAGCAACCACTCTCGTTACCATCAGGTACTCCACCAAACAATCAAATGATGAGGCCCCAACTACCTGTACAACCTAACCCTAACCCCAATAATAAGGTTGTGCAGTGCATTGATATTCAAAACCATCCTATACTTTCTCTTTTCCCTGCACAATGCAATGATATTCATTTACGATCTAGGAAAATAGTATAACCTATCATTGATGATGTTACCTCTTTTGATTCCAATCAAGAAGAAATAAAAAAGCACAATGTACCTGAAGAGGTACAATCATCCTCCAACACTGTTGCTGAAATAGTAAAACCACCATTCCCTGAGCGTTTAGATTTGACTAAAATACTTGAGCCACCTGCTTTCAATCTTCTAGGGGAATTACAAAATCTCTATGTCAAAATTCCACTATTACAAGCACTAAGAGATGTACCAATTTATGCCAAAACTATGCGATACATTTGTGTTAAGAAACCTGGTAGGAAAAGTAAAGATCCCCTGATAGTCCATGTCATGGGTGATTTGTCTGCACTAATGTCGGGTAAAGCTCTTCCTGTTAAATATGGTGATCCCGACCATCCTATTGTCACAGTACAAATTGGAAAAACAATAATTCCTCAAGTTCTGGTAGACTTAGGCGCTGCTATCAATATTATGACTCTTGAAACTTCACAATTGTTACAACTGAAGAATGAAATCAGAGATACCCCAACCATTCTAGAATTAGCTGACCGTTCTACAATCAAACCGGAAGGAGTCATTGAAGACCTAATCATCTCAGTTGAGTCTTGGAATTATCCAGCTTTCTTTGTGGTATTAAAACCTAAAACAAAGTTGGGGGGTCATCCTCTAATTTTGGGTAGACCTTGGCTAGCCACAACAGATGCCTTTATCAGCTGCGGATCTGGTTCAATGACAATTTCCAATGGATATGAGACCAAACATCTTACCCTCTACCCTCACACTACACCCTTGATTAATAATGACAATTCCTTATGGGTTGATTTTGAAGATCAAACTACTCAACCTATCTTGACTATTGGACAATCCTTAAGCCTTAAAGACGTCACTGAGGATGAAGTAATTAATAATTTTATTTGTGAACCCTCCTCTATGACTCCAGAAACACATAATCAACTCGCTGCACTTTTGGATTTAGATACCTAGGAAAACCTTAACTCTGAAGACCCACCTCAAACATCATCTACCATCTCTTCTAAAAGTATACCAGTAGAAATTGAACCTGGCAAAACATTGAATATAAACCCCAACTTGATAGTTGTTGAAACACAATGATTAATGAAGTTACTTTTTGAACATAAGGAAGCATTCACATGGGACTATACAGATATGAAGGGAATCTCTCCTGAATTATGCACTCATCGTATCTATATCAAGGAAGATTGTCGACCCATCTACCAACCTCAACGACGAATGAACCATAATTTACGGGAAATTCTTAAAGAAGAACTTCAAAAATTGCTTAATGTAGGGTTTATATATCCTATATCTGACAGTGAATGGGTTTCCCCATTGGTAATAGTTCCTAAGAAAAATGGGAAATGGAGAGTGTGTGTAGATTATAGAGACTTAAATAAATCCACTCAAAAAGATCACTTTCCGTTGCCATTCATTGATCAGGTGTTAGATAATTTGTCAGGGAAGAAATTCTTCTCTTTCTTATATGGTTTTAGTGGGTATAACCAGATCAAAATTGCACCCCAAGACCAAGATAAGACCACTTTTACTAGCCCCTGGGGAACTTTTTCTTATAGATTCCTCCCATTTGGACTATGTAATGCACCAACAACCTTTCAAAGAGTAGTTATAGGAATCTTTTCTAATATGCTTAATGACTGACTCTATGGAAATTTTTATGGACGATTTTACCCCTTATGGTGTCTCTTTTGACGAAGCACTACAAAATCTTGAGAAAGTACTTAACCGATGTATACAAGCCCACCTCTCCTTAAGCACTGAAAAATGTCATATGATGATGAGTGAAGGAGTGGTACTTGGACATTTTATTTCATCTCAAGGAATTCAGGTAGATCCATCCAAGATACAAGTCATTAAAGACCTTCCTATTCCTAAAACCCAAACAGATGTGAGAAGTTTTTTAGGACATGTTGGATACTATAGAAGATTTATCAAAAAAAATTCCAAAATGGATTTTCCTTTGTTCGTGTTACTTATGAAAAATGTTGAATTCAAGTGGACTACTCTTTGCAAGGAAGCATTTGATGCACTCAAACATTAGTTATCTACAACTCTTATTCTAAGAGGACCTAATTGGACACTTCCCTTTCATATATCCTCTGATGCTTCAGATACTGCAATAGGAGCTATATTGGGACAAGAAGAAAATCATCTCCCTTATGCCATCTACTTTATTAGAAAGAATATGAGTCCTACTGAACTTAATTATACAGTTACCGAAAAGGAATTTTTAGCAGTTATCTATGCTATTAATAAATTTCGACATTACATCACTGGCTATTCTACTTTTTTCCATACTGATCACTCAACGATTAAATATTTAATGAAAAAATCTGTCACAAATGATCGAGTCACCATATGGTTACCATTATTACAAGAATTTGATATTACAATTGTAGATAGACCCGGAAAAGAAAATGTAGTTGCTGATTTCCTTTCTTGGCTAACACATGATGATAATGCTCTAGTAGATTATTCCTTTCCTGATGAATATTTATTTGCAGTATCTTCTCACTCACCATGGTATGTATACATCGCTAATTATTTGGTTGTAGGGAAGTTACCAACACACCTATCTCATTGAGAGAAAAGAAAAATCATTCAACAAAGTGCTTGGTATAGCTGGATCAAGAAATCTGAAGATGCATTAGAGAATATGAGGTTTATGATTTACTAAAATCTTGTCATGATGGCCCTTGTGGAGGACATTTTGCTGATAAAAGAACATCACATAAAATTCTCAGGATGTGTTATTATTGGCCCTCACTTTTTAAAGACACAAAGAAATATGTTCAGGCCCATGATAGCTGTCAAAGAATGGGTCAACCTAATCATAGAGATGAAATTCCATTAAATCCCCAGGTAGTACTCGAACCATTTGAAAGATGGGCCTTAAAATTTGTAGGACCCATTAACCCTCCATCCAATAAAAAAGTTTATATAGTGGTCTACACAGATTATATGACCAAATGGGTGGAGGCTAAATCACTCCATAGAGCTACTGAAGAAGTTGTTCTAGATTTTTTATTTGAAGATATCTTTATCAGATTTGGAGTGCCTAGAGAATTAGTCACAAATGGAGGACCTCCTTTCACCTCTCATGGTTTTAAATCCACCCTTCAAAAATATCATGTTCATCATAGAGTGACTACACCATACCACCCCCAAGCGAATGGATAGGTGGAAAGCACAAAAAAAGTAATAGAAGCCATTCTCACAAAAACAGTGAAGGAAAATCGGAAGGATTGGTCTCAAAGGCTCCCTGAAGCATTATGGGCTTACAGAGTTACCTAGAGAAATACTATAGGATTCTCTCCCTATGAATTAGTTTATGGAAAAAGTGTCGCCTTTCCTGTGGAATTTGAAGTCAAGACCTTAAGGACTGCGTTAGCTATTAACCTTGATTTGACCGATGCACAGACAACCAAGTTGCAGCAACTTAATGAATTAGATGAAAAAAGACTAGATGTCATTCATTAGACAACTATGATTCAACAACAAAGATCAAAATGGCATGACAAAACCATCAAGCATAAGCAATTCCAAAAAGGTAATTGGGCTTTACTATATGATTCTTGGTTTAAAGAATTTCAAGGGAAAGTCGTACAAGATGACTTGGACCTTACGAAGTGGACACTGTTTTCCCCAATGGAACAGTAAGGCTCCTCACAATTGATGACTCTAAAACACCGTTATTAGTGAATGGTCATTGACTTCGTCTGTACCAGCGCTCCATTTCCAAAGAATATTTTAAGGCCACATGTGTGGCAGACTCACATTATCTCTTTTTAGAGGAGCCTCCTGCCCCTCATTGCAATTAATTTTTTTGAATTTAATTTCTTTTACTAATAATCCCTGTCAAGAAATGGCATGTTACAATTGATTCTTTTGCAGATTCTTAATCCAAGAAAAGGCCTACCAAGAAAGGATGATCTTACTTCAAGCAGATCAAAGCTTCATCTTGTGAATCACTACTCCCTCTTTCTTCAATCCATTCAACAACATTTTTCCTCATTTTCCCATTTTTCCTGTTGCTGAAACACCACTTTTCAGCAACATCTTCCTCATTTTTCCCATTTTTCCCATTGCTGAAACACCACTCTTCAACAACATTTTCCTCATTTTTCCCATTTTTTTTCCCATTTCTAAAACACCATTGTTCAGCAATATTTCGCCATTTTTTTCCCATTGTTGAAACACCACTCTTTAGCAACATTTTCCTCATTTTTCCCATCTTTTCCATTGCTGAAACACCACTGTTCAGCAATATTTCACCCTTTTTCCCATTGCTGAAACACCACTCTTCAGCAACATTTTCCTCATTTTTCCCATCTTTCCCATTGTTGAAACACCACTAAACAACAACATTTTTCCCCTTTTTTCCCTGTTGCTGAAACACCATTTCTTTAGCAGTATTTTCCATTGTTAAAACATCACTCTTCAACAAACATTTTTCCCATTCTTTTCCTGTTACTGAAAGACCACTTTTTCAACATTTCCTGTCAATAAAAACATCTGCTTCAACTCTTTCACCCTCACTTCTCCTATTTTCATACTACATTTTGTCCTTTCATGACCTTCTCTCATGATTAAATAAACCCTTGATACAATTTTTCTAATAAATCCAAAGTCTCTCCCATGGTTACTACAGATCTATTATGGACAAGCACTATATTTTTCGAAGTACAAATCAAAGGTAAAGATGAGGTATGCAAACTTTATATGTAAATACAATTGAACTATGGCTAATGAGAAGATTTCGATTCATTACTATCATTCACTTAAAGTCACT